>JAHPZR010025906.1:22500-32256 GCA_019787425.1 Platygyra sinensis
CTTGCCTGGCAAAAATTAGACGCTTTCTCCTAAATATCCGAGCGCTGCCATAAATAACGCTTTTTTAACCTGAATGTTACAGGAAAAAACACATCACAGCCATCATAAGCCCATAACCTACAAATAAAGAAGTTAACTTATTTAAAGATCTGCTTCTTTCAGTTGCTGAGCCTGTTATTTTGCATAATTATAATCATTTTAATATATTGCGTGTTTGTCATTAGACAGCTGGCTTTCCAAATTTTAATCAACTGCGCTCACCACATCAAGAAAAATCATTCCTTTTCATTAAAACTATGTCAGTAAGGCAAACGTTAAAAAAGGGATTAAACGAACCAATGACGATGAAAGCGTTGGCGAGTTTTTATATATTTCAGATTTTAACTTATTAGACCTCGACACATGAAATCAAACTGCTCATATCAAACGATGACGCATCTGATAATTATGACGCGGAAAAATAATTGTTTTCTTTCCAGTGTTTTCCTTGAAAGCCTCTTGCATTTAAAATGACTTTTATCTTATCATAACACGGGACTCAGTTTATTTAACCAGCACGGTTTGTGTTTCAGATGTAAGCCTGCGAATTCCAAGAAAACTGACATCGTCCGGGCGTTCACGAATGGCATACTCCGCATTAACAAATATTCGATTCTCTCGGCGACCCACAAGTGAGCGTAAAGATGACACTGATATTCCAGTTGTCTACCTTGGAAGCGTGCGAACATTGTGCCCTGTTGGCCAGGGAATATGCGGCTCCGTGGAGGAAATATTCGAGAATTGCCGACTAAAACTGAAGCATAATTTGCTACCGGAACAATCTCTTCAAATTAGAGATGACTCGTTTGAGCTATGCAGGGTTCATGGCACGAAAACTGTTTACAGGTTCAAGAGGATTGTGTACTGCGGTGTTGACGGCAAACGAAGGAAGATACTGGTGTTTAATTATCATCATTGTGAAGGAGAAGATAGAGATGTTTACCTGACGCATGCTTTTATGTGTGCGAACAAGAGTGCAGCTAGACATCTGGCATTTACTGTGGCAGAATTTTTTCAAAGCATGAAATTTCTGGGTGAAAAGGAAGTTGACGAGGCATCAAGCGAATACACGCAGATGCTAAAAAAACCAGGAGCTTTAAAAAATAGTCAGGGTGTGAGAAATAGCAAGAGAGAGTGTAGGGTCCATTTTAGAGAATGAAATTCAGCCAAGAAGTGTAACAGGTAGCAAGTGACAGCATTTTTATTGATTTATTTTTAAGGTGACCAAGGTGCATAATCAATGCGAATATTCTATACTCCAGACTCAGTTGGGATATTTAAAATACAGATTTAGTCAAGCCTTATAGCGGTGCTCCAATAAAAAAATTATCTAATCAAGGTAATAACTTTAAAGAAAATAGCCAATTAGTATTTCACCAAACCGAGTGACAGTTGAACAAATAAAACGAGGAAATCTCCGTAAACGCAGTAGATGCAAATCCCCTCGTGGGAGCGTCAAATAGCAAGTCCTCGCTTTGAAGGTATGAAATTCGCGACGAAAGATGACCGAATGAAAGAAATGTTAGGGAGACTTCGTTTAAGATTGATTATCATTCAATATAAAGCCAAGAAATGCATTTAGAGACAGAAAACCATCCAAAATTCCCAAGACGTCATTTTGTATTTAGCGTGGTTGTTACATGTAATCATACGGTTTCGAGTTCAATTTGAAATTAATTTGCACGAGTGATTTTTTCAAAAAGCTAAATTTGCACTAGCCGCGTCGGCGAGTGCAATTTCAGCCTTTTGAAAAACTCACTAGTACAAACTGATTCCAAATTGAACGAGAAAGCCCGTATGATTATTTATTAATAATGTAAACATGAAAAAAAATTGCGTGGAGGAATAGCGGAAGATCTCTCTTGAAGTCATTTTTCTCATTCAAGAAAACTTTTTTTAAAAGTTTCCGCTCAAATTTTCCTCATCATTGTACATGATATCATTGGCTTAGAAAATTTCCCGTTGTCTTTCAGCCCATCATAATCCAAAATTACGATGCGTAATTTACACTGATGTTACACTTTTGCACTAGTGTTGCACTTGAACTGCGCTGCTCTCAACCAATCAGAATCGAGTAATTTTTTTTCCGCTGGAACCGTGGAAAACACGTGAAATGGATTAAAGCAATGTCTATTGCTTCTTTCTGCGTTGTTATATTTAACAACCTGATTAATTTACTTCCCTTACCCTTAACAGGGTAAGACTTTTAACATTAATTCCAGGATAAAATTTTGTCCAGCCTTTGTTGGTGTGAAACTATAACTTTTTTAATGAGGTTTCGTGCCGTACCCGGAATAACCAAGGTAATAATTAGTAAGGTCCTGTCTATACTGAGGGAGGCCAAGGATCAGCTGGCGACGGTCAATGGAGGAGTAGATGAGGGAGGCAGGCTTCAACTGGCAACAGTTTGAGTGGAGTGACAGTCACAAGACAGAGTGGGATGGAGAGACCTCCTTAGGGACCTAAGAGCCCCCTCTCCCTAACGGGGTAGACGACTTAAATTCATGTTTATATACAGAACAGTTATCCCGGGTAGGAGATACTATTTTCCCCGTGCCATATTGCTCTGAGCAGTTGAAAACTTCCTCCCTGCTGACTGAACAAAATGTTGGTCACCAGGTTTTGTGCATTCTGCAGTACTGATATGCCCTAACATTGATTTCTCCTTGGATGAAACAAATATCACGCCAGGAATTTATCTATTTATCTTTATCTAAATCCTCTTCACAGACACTTCGAAAACACAAAGAAGCGACCGCTTGTTAACAAGTGAACACTGCTACGCTACTGACTATCACAGAACCCGGGGATGGACTCCCAATTGAATAGGACGGGAGTGCTCATTGGAAATTTTGAAAAGAACTCTGAGGAGATCCTGATTGTGGCTAGAAATGTTTTCCATCCATAAGATTAAGCTATAGAGCACTTTTTCCGTGTTTACATAGCCTCATCTAAACACGAGGAGGGTTGGGAGAATTCGAGACAGTTATACAAACCTGTGACATAGTCGAGGGTTTACATCACTTTCGAGAATTCTCTCAACCCTCCGAGTGTTAAGATGAGGCTCTGTAAACAGGGAAGAAGTGTTCTATTGCTTTTAATTTATAAAATAATTTTTAAAATATGCGCGAATCTAAAACGTCTTGAACAATACATTAACTTACATTTCATAGTTATAGCGATAGTTATGGCTCATTTCCCTAAACCGTTCTGCGAAAGCTCTAGCTGTGGATCTTTTGAGGTTGAACACCCTAAGATGTACCAAAACCGCGTTTTCAACCATAAAAGATATGACGAGCAGCACAGGAGAACGGGTACTCTCTTATCTGGCGGGTTGACAGGTATGTGCGGCCTCAAAAGTTATGTTTTTTAGCGGGTTGGACATCAAGGGCCGGTCATTATTCATCGCTAAGGGAGGCGACAGAGAATTTTGTGAGGATCATTGGATATTTAGGATAACAGAAGGAGGAATCAGTCATTAATGAGAGTCCAAAAGGACTTACAGGGGGATAAATAGATGTCACATGCCAAAACAGACTTTCTGGATGGGTATTTGGCATTGACTAGGTTTCTCCTTGACCTGTTAAGAATCTCTTGTTTGACTGGCTTAGTAAAGACCTTTAATATAATTATCACTACTATTATTTATTATTTATTTTTATTTACTCGTTTATGTATTTATTTAATTGCGTATGTGTGTATGTTTGAGTGTGTGTAACAGAGAGCTTATAGAGTGTCAGTTTAGGTAGCCCGCCTAGAATAGCTTCGCTAACTGCGGGCTACAAAGGCCTTTTTTCTGTAATGTCAAAATAAAGTCAATGTTGTTGTTTTTGTTGTTTTGTTGTTGTTGTTGTTATTATAGCTAAAAAGTAACTTTGCAGTTTCAACGCAGTAGGGATGTTTAGTTGCCGGTATATCAATTGACATCAGTCACAGGGCTTTCAGTAGAACAGCTCTACCGGCTCGAATGTAGCCACCTGTTCCCGTAATTAAACTTTGTATACATATAACATGAACAATAAATTAAAACCGAGACGTTTGAAAGAAGAAAATAGTATTTAAAAAGGTTTAACTGCGTTACTTGCTAGATCTAATTTGACTCATTTTCCATAACACTGTGCTCCCAAAAAAGCATGAAATCGCATCTTTACAACCTACAATTTCAAAATTTTCCCCCTCCCCCTAAGTTGGCTTGCCCCTTTGGGCGAATCGGGCCTCACTTTAATTTATGCCGCCTGTTATGCTTTATTGGACGCCTGTTAAAACTTCTGTTGAAAACCCTGATCAAATATTGGGAAGGCACGGATCAAGACACTGCACCATGGCGGTTTCATTAATCTGTAAGTCAGAATCACACAGTTAGAAATAGTAATTTCACATGATCGCTCAGAGCACTAAATATACACATCGAAAGGTGAATATGTGTGTGAAGACATTTAAGGGGGGAACACGAAATTTAGCAAATTTTGCCGTCTTAAGCCGAAAATCCTCGGCCACCCCAAGGCGATAAATAATGGCCGGTCCCTAAAATAGTGTATCGATTTTGACCATTTTGGTCTAAATTGGGGCATGGTTTTGCACTCTAGTCTTGAATTGGGTGTGTTGTTTAAAAGAAGCTACTTTTTTATCATTATCGATGAGACCACAAACAAAAGCCCTTCAAATATTATGTTTAGGGCAACTGCGTCGGCCCAACAGCCATAAGTAGGGTATCAAAAGTTTGGTCCGGATAGTAAATGGGATAGGGGAAAATCGCAGATTTTCGTCGTCATAAATAGGGCAAAGGTTTTGAGAAGCGGGCCGCACACGCTCACCCATTTTTTTCTGGGAGTTCGGAGCAGAATAGGTAGTGAGTAGTGTAGCCAATTAAAGAACAGCATTCGTGATGGAACACTAACAGATTTATGCCAAAACTCTTTTGAACGAAATGATGGCGTCAGCAAAAAGAGCTTACATTTTGATGGATTGTCGAAATAATACCGAGTGAGTATTTCTTTCTTTTTACAAGGAATACATTTTCCCGCGTGAGTAAAGACCTGACCGAGAGGAAAAAGTAGCCCCTACTGAAGGGGGGGAGAGGGGATTGGGTATGTATCACCCCTTCTTCCAAGCTCTTCTTCTTCGCCTTCGTTAACACTTTCAGCAAATCGTACTGCCTGGCGCTGATACGGCTGCCGGAAGTAAATTTCCATGAACATGAGAGACTGCGCATGTACGTCTATTGCATCCAGCCATAGCCTGAATCTTACTACGTGAGTTGGGATGTTCAGTTGCCGTAGTGGCTGCTACATCGGGTTTATTTCGCTTCTCTGGCTCTTTTAAACGGGCCGGACGTCTCCGCATTTTAAAAATCCCGGTGTATACTACATCCATTAAAGGCAATTTGAGTCAAAGGTTCTGTCAAGGTTGCCTCTCATAAGCTTGTAAGTCCGTATCATGAATTTAATTTAACTTTTGGCAAAGGTGTTGCAATGGCGAAGTAAGTCAAGTGATATGTTCCTTGTTGAGCAGAAAGTAGTTTTTCTTCGGTTAAGTTTGCTTTGAGGATTTAGCGAAGATTTTTTATGTCTGGATAACTATGCGATGCTATTCTGCTTCTTTGGGTATTGATATATTTGTGTTCTTCCCTCGCTATTCTTTGGAATATTTGTCTCTGAAATGATATATTTTATCCATCAAATTGTTATTGCACAAAGCGTATGACATTGGCTTTAGTTCAGAAATAATCTATTCGTCCTAGAAAAGGCGAATAACGGCCATCGTCTTCTGAACGAGGCCATTTGGCTGTGAGAAACTTAATAAAAGAGATTTCAAACTCCTTAGCCCATGTTTCTGACATCTTTTGTAAACTCTAAAATTTGGCAGACCACCGAGACGTTCTCTCCCCAGACCTTTTCAGTCACGGCAACAGTAGTAGCTCAAGCCGTAGTAATTTGCTTTAAACTCGTTACTAATGCCAAAAGGGGATTACGAAGAAAAACACAACAGAGTGCTGTGAATCGAACCACTTGCCTTTGTTTATTGACCACACTGCGACTCATACGTAAATACCTGCGAATCAAGTCAGTATGTGAAGGTTTTACCTCTTCCTTGTTGTAATATTAGGTTGACTACAATACTACTCATCACAATCACCTTCCGTTCAACGATTCACAGTTTAAATAAATAACGGAATAATACAAAAACATTAGTGACGTCTCGTTATCAAAATAACACCGATTCTTATTAAAATAATCTAAATCTGGGCTCTTTTTCTTCTCCTTTCTTTCTACTTTGGCCTCTCCACGTTCGTCACTTCATCTGGCAATTCCTTCCACTTACTTGAAACGAATGGTAGGCAGTTTTCTCTGGGAAGGAATGGTTATTTTGTTAACTCAAGTGTAATTTAATTATGTTCTCACAAATAAAAGTTAACATAATGTAAGATCGCCTCACATGGGAGAAATGTGTATGAGATAAAGTTAGGTATTAACAAACGGTATATTTTCTATGCGTAAAAAGGTAGCAAAAAGCTCCCCATTCAATCAAAACTGCTTAATTACGATGCAGTAAATGGCACGCACGCGCTGTCTAATATGAACCACGATTTAAGGGTTTTAAAGATCGTTTCATGACAATCGGTTTTGCACAGCGCTTTTGGTTAAGCCGAATGCTTGTATTGTATTAACATGAGTGAACCCACTCATTTGAACTCAATACCTCAAATCGCCTATGACATTTTTCTAATGGTTTTCAGCTCTTGTATTTTTTGGTTAGGTTTATGTTTATTGCGATGAACCAGCATCCCTTTTAGGGGGGAGTAGAAATACTCATAGTCATTTCATGCTACAGAAACCGAGAAAAGACTACGGCTTGATGGGCTACTTGGCTCGTGTACAGACGCGATAATGTGCTATAATTTGACAATAATTTTAAATAAAATCTTAATTCATAAAACTATCCGACATACACTATTTCAAAAAAGTAATTTTCACTTTCTGTCTTTAATGTAAAAGTAGAATGTTCTTCCTTATATCTCGCAATAGACAAACTGTTTCGTCTCTCAGCTCACTTCTAAGATATTTAATTTTGTATAAATCGACATTGCAATATACTTGTTCTAGGAAAATGTAATTAAAAACAACTTTACAATGCATGCATATTCTACTAATTAAAGTCTTCGCTTTAATACTATTAATAGTAAAAATATAAAATTTCTAGAATTTAAAAATAATTTGCTATACAGTAAGAGTTCATGCAAAACTGATTTACTTTACATTAAACTTTTAGCATAGTTTACCATTAAAAGGTCTTCAGCTTCCCTTTTTCTTCCAAACTCTATCGGTGGAACGTAAGGAGGTGGTAAATCTTTGTCCTGTAATTGAATTAGCGGAATTGTAGGAATGAAATGGAATACAACTTTAGTAACTTCTACCAAAACTGGTAAGATGTTCAGGTCTTTCTCTCGCTATAAAGAAACGTCAGTGCCAAAAAGGTAAGGTATCTTTAACTCAAGAATGCAACCACTTTTTACCATTAGCTTGACGTGAGCTCCTCTTTTTCGTTCATCCTCAATGGGTCGGATATAAGGAGAAGGAGGTTGTTCTTCATTCGGATGCGCAAGTTCAATGAACCCAAAACTCAACATGAGGTATAAAAACAGTACAAGGAACTTCATCTTTAAACGTGGGTTACTTACCAAACGAGTCTTTTCGTATCCTCCTGACGCCTAGATTTTATATTGATGAGCGAGGGACTGTAGTTTCATAAGTGCTTCACACCTGCAAGTTTTTCAGTTCTATTCAAATACAGAATTCTTCTGAGACAATAAGTTTTTTCCCTTGTAATTTCCAGGACAAATGAAGCCTTTTTATGCCGCCTTTTGTCCTGTGTGGAAATTTTATCTTCATCACTCATTACACGTGGAAGAAAGGAAGTATTCCTTTCATCGATAGCTAGCTCGTGTCTTGAGCAATTAAAAGTGTAATGTTCACAGATGGGTATATCATTACAAATTTGCATCGTCTGTTTGCTAACACTCTTTGTTCAACTTCAGCGAAAGAGCTTAACACGAAAATTTGTAATGAATCCTTTTAAGAGAAGAGAAGCAAATCTGACCTTTAAAACACTGAATTTAAAATCCAGCACTAGGTTTCCCAATTTATAAAATACACTGGTAATACTAAAACCTGTTAACAGAACAAGATCGCTGTTTTATTTTGGATTGATAATCATTGTCCTGCATGATAAGGCTGTTTGCTTTTAAAATTAAAAAAATCCGATGGATCGCTTTGTTTCCTGACTGAAGAAGACTGTCTGTAAAATTAGGAAACGGGAAGTGAACTGATGAGCGAAGATGCAGACACGTTATACATGAGCTTGTAATCAAACAATTAATTCAAAATTGGAAGTAACATCCCGCCCAGGAAGAAAACTAAAGGAAGAAATCAACGGGATGTCATGTTTACTGTCAAAATTTCTTGACATTTAATTAATCGTTGATTACACCAAAGGCGTCAGGCGGACGGCATACGGAAAACGGAGCGCGCAGGTGGATTTCGTCCGTGAGCTAAAATGGATCATAGTCGAACTCCTATTAAGCGCTTAATAGGGGTTCGTGCGCTTTGAATATTTTTTAGATCCGACTAAGTGCTAAGTGAACAGAGAATCTCGGCGTCGAGACAATCATAATAAACGTGTGTTTTAATATTTTCATCAGTCGTCAATTAAATTGTATTCCGGACTGTTACCTATCATTGCCTTTATCAGAACAACTGGTAGAACTACGTGTTAAATTTTGTGTGGCCGCTTAAAACAACTAAGAACAACAGAGAACTCCCTAATCGGGACGACTAAAAGGTTTCCACGACCGCATAGCAGACGGGGCCGGTAAATGGGGGCTTTATTTACAGTTTTTTACTGACAATTATTTCGGGACTTTGATCATTATAACTAGCCGCTTAATAAGGGGTGGCCGATTAAAAAAAGGCCGCTTAATTGAAGTTTGACTGTATTAGTGTAGAGAGAGTAAAATAAACAGACGCCTCTATGTGCTTTGAGTTGACTGGGTAAATCTTCTAGAAAGGTGTTCTCTTCATCTTTCATAGTCCAGGCTTCTTTTAGCCGAGAGTGGATGTGAACCATAGGCAAATGTTTTACAAATGGAGGAAATCAGCCGAACGCCTGTTTTAATTTTCTGGAGAGATCTGTTGTCATTAATTGAAAATAATTTCCTGTTCCGATGAGGGAATGATTTATCTTATCAATATGAGATCGCGTACGAGACTGCCAACTCCACCAGTTTGTGTCAACTCAATAGAACTAAACCAAGCGTTGTTTTTGAGCGAGTGGCCGCTTGTTTCACATGATGACGTAGCCGGTTTAGAAAGCAAATTTAGGCCGTGTACTCTCACAGCCTGTTCTATAACAATTCATGTAATAATTCAAAAAATAAAATGTGGTTATTCCGTAAAACGGTGATCTTAAGAACATTACACAAAATATCTAAAATAAACAGTATAAATAAACAAAATAAAAGGTAATATTTAATTGTTATAAACTGGTGTTCAACTGATTTATGTCGCTAAATAAAGCTATAGCCTATGGCGAATTTCACCTAAGCCCTACGAAAAGGTAGCTTTTTATGTGGTTAATGGGTGCTATAGGGCGACAATTCGGTTATATTCTAAGCATTGCGAGACACGCAAAATGGAACAGTGAGTGAGAACAAAATGGAAC
>JAHPZR010025907.1:0-5000 GCA_019787425.1 Platygyra sinensis
TGACATTTGCAGACTGCAGACTACATTTAGGCCTAAATAGCGCTCTGGTTAGCCTGAATTTTAGCCAAATTAGCCTAAATAGCACTTCGAGCTAGCCTGTTTACGGTTACCTTTCGGGAATGGAATTGGGAGGGTGATATTTAGTTGAAAAGTCTACAGTCTGCAGTCTGCAAATGTCAGGCACCGATACTATGTTAAAAGACACTGATATCTTCTACTTCCAAGACTGCTGTGGGTTATTCTTAGTGACTGGTAGCGAAAAATAAGACCATCACTTGAACTGAACTGTCTTAAGAACTCGTAATCCGCGTAGGAAAACGCTCACAAAGACAAATTAAAAGTCAATCGGAATTACAAGTCACCGTGCGGGAAAAGGTCAGCTATTGTTAAAAACAAAAGGATTCAAAACAGTTTCAAAGTCTCCTGTCTAGACGATGAATAAAACCTGGAAACAAAGTTTACGACATTGTTATCCAATTATAACGAATTATTAATAGTTTTCGAAAAGGGTTTAAAAAACGCTGAAGACTAATAAACATTTGAAAATGACTCAAAACGGTGAATCTGCCATCTAACAAGTGACAACCGCGTACAATGCTTTCGGGCGTCATGAAACCAGGTATTATGCTCAAACTCAGTATGCTCGGCTGGAGGTATAATGCTGGAATTATGCCGGAGTAAAATCACACTTCCACCCCACCCCCATAGGCCCGTACCTATTAATAAACATTCCTAGTAATTAATGTTAGACAATAATTACTGAGTTAAACTTTTGATAAGCAAGTGAAGATCGGAAATTGTGAGGCATTGAAAGGCTTACTATATGTCTTTCTCCAATGAACCTGCATTTGATGAGCCAAAAACTGACAGCATCGAAAACGCACTGGGTACGAGTCTAAGGTATCAAGTTCCCAAAATATTCCTACTTTTATCAACTTTGTACATTCTAGGCGAGTTGCTGGCAAAATTTGCATACACCTCTCAGAGTTTTCAAAAACAACGACATTAAGCTGCAAAAATATTAGTTTCATGCCAGCATTATGCCTGATGCTCCAGATATAGTATTATGCTCAAAATTATGCCGGCATAACCCGACAGACCCTGCTATTTTGTTATTAGTTTTTTTTTTCATTTCATTATAGCTACCGGTTATTTACTTTACTGCATTTCTATTTTTTCTTTTCTTTTCTTATCTGTTATCAGCGTATTGTGGGCAGCTATATTTGCATGACAATATGAAATATGAAGAGCACTTGCCTAGCTGTAAAAATATCACAATTAAGTCAACTAAGTAGCTGTAAAAATATAACAGTTAACTAGGTAATACACAACATTTAATCCGCCTCCGCCATTTTCGATAGCACCAATGTTATACAACTTTCAACTTTCTGCTGTGTTGTTCCACGCTTAAAATATTGAAGTTTGTCTAGACAAACTGTTGCGTTTTTTAGTTGAACTTGAACCAAATAACGTTTAGAGCGTAAACACGGCAAGTTTTGACAGCTTCGCCTGAATATTTTGCACGTGCACGTGAAACAGGTTTTGAAAACGTTGTGTCCAGTTTTTTTCGTAACATTCTCAGTAAAGTACGTTCGCGCACTGTACTGTCTATGAATCAGATTCATATTAATTCATATTTGAACCAGATTCATATTAATCCACGGATAGGTTCTCTTGGATGGGAAAGCCAGCTCGTTGTTTCATAGGTAACCCAGGCTCACTGTGTATGTCACGTGACATAACATAAACATAGAGAACATATGAAGCGAAGTTTAGGTCTGAAAATCTGCTAGAAAATGGAAATACAACTCGATGAAACTTACCGTGTGGTGAGTTGTTGTTGTCCTTAGCACATGCACGTAGTTTTGGTGTAAAATAGTCTTCTTGCGGCCTTTCCTTCATAGTAAAATGGCAAGGTAGGAGGCTGACGCCAAAGTCGGGCTCTGATCGACCTAAAACAAACACGATATTTTCGCGAAAATCGAATCCAGTCGCTAAATCACCACGTCAGGCTCGTGGAACATGAATTTCTCTAAACCATGAATCCTCTGAAGCATCTCCAGCTAGCAACCGTAAGACGGGCAAAATATGAACCGCAAAAAAAAGAAAGAAATAGTTAGGAAAGGGGTAGTCTCAAGATCTCTTGTCAAGACCTTTTTGTGTCCTGTCTTGTCTTGTGGTTTGTTAGTGTAGGGAAAAGACTGAAAACGTAGTAGTAACCATATTAGACTTTTAAAATTCTTATAATATTACCTTTTTCCATCTCAAGATTATCCTGAGACTTTAAGGACATTCGCGCGAAAATTTTCCAGTCAATAGAATTTTTTTAAATTTTTACCGCAGGCAGATAATGAGTTACTTGTGCCAGAAATGCAAAAAAAAAAAAAAAAAATTGGGGGTCACCGTCTTCGTTTCAGAGATAAAGCGTGTGGTAAAAGTTTAACCCTTTAAGAGGCATTTGAAACTGCCGCACAAATGCACGAAAAGCTAATAAGAACGGAATTCGATGGTAGATTTTGCCAAAAATTCAAACTTCTAGTCGATAGATTTTTTTTCATTTTTTCCCTAAACGTAGAAAATTAGTAGAGAAAATGATCCATCGAAAGAAAAATTGGGTTACCTAACGTCCAAGATCGTTAAATCAAGGCAAAGCTCTAGCAATGGCCATCCGTTCTATCATCTCCTTAAGGTGGCTCAAAAGGGTTAAACAAGATTACGAAGCGCGCGCCAGTGGCCTCAATCTAAAGTTAATATTCTCGTTCTTTTTGCTATTTTCCTAATCAAAGCTACTGAAACATAACAAACAAGGACCAAAATTTGCTGTTCAACAGTCAACCTCTGATATCAAGGCTTTTAGTCTCAAATTAAAACTACTCAAACATCGCCATTTTTTGACGTCAGTTCGGCTTTGATTTCAATTTTCTTCAATTTCCTTCGGTAAAATTTTCTCATATGCTCAAACCGGTTAGAGTCTGGCAAGAAGAAACTTTTAAAATCGAAAAAAGTAGGGGTTGTCAAGGTAGTTTTTTCGTTTTTAGCATTTTTGTGTTTTTTTGGCTGAGCGAAAACCTTGTCTTACACATTTTTCTGATAAATTGAAAGCAAGGAAAGCTAATAAGGAATAACTTCTCTGTCAAATCTTAAGGAATTTCACCGAAGGAAATTTGAGAAATCTGCTAAGGATTTTTCTATTTTTTCACCTCAATGGCAATTACGTCATCAGAATAGGAACTCGTCCAGATCGCTATGTGAGCATGCGCGAATTTTCGAACCACGCGGTTTTGTCGATGAGCGACTCGACAATGGCGGTCTTATCAAAATACACACAAAACCTTTCCGTCCAAATCATTTTATTTACGTTTTCTTTTAAATGGTTTCTCTGTTTCTACTTCTGGGCTGTAATTTGAGCTATATTGTTGACTTGTTTGCTGCTTTGCATGAGCTTGGGTCAGCTAGCGCGCGCACATTACTAAAGCTCGCATCATCGGTGCGCGCGCTCTTAAAACCCTATTGAGCCACCTTAATTATTTTATGACTTAGCGTGCGCGCTCATGCTTGACGTGGCATGTGAATTTGCGTGCGCAGTAAGGATGCGCAGAAACAATTAGCGCGAACGTCCTTAATACGCTTTACAATAATCAAATACTTTTTTAACTTTTTTAAAAGACTAATGATGATGATGATGATGATGGTAATTAATATCTAACATTTCTTTTAACCGCTCCTGATTTTCGTTAATTTAGTGATGAGCTTGAACTGCTATAACTGCAGCAGCGTAACAAATTGGGATGACTGCAAAAAAGAGAAGGTGACCTGTCCTGGTGAATCGGATATCTGCGTTAAAGCCTCCATCCAATATGATAATAATAAAAAGTTTGAAATGTACTGCGGTAATCAGGAACAGTGCGATACACAAAACAACCCAACTTGCAAACTTGCCGAAGGCGCTGGTTTCAGCGCTTGTGACGTCAACTGCAACAAGGGTATCGATAGTGGTGGTGCGCGTAACGCCAGCTCAACCACAGGGGTCAGTGGTGGTATGGTTAACGCCAGCTCAACCACAGGGGTCAGTGGTGGTATGGGTAACGCCAGCTCAACCACAGGGGTCAGTGGTGGTATGGGTAACGCCAGCTCAACCACAGGGGTCAGTGGTGGTATGGGTAACGCCAGCTCAACCACAGGGGTCAGTGGTGGCGTGGATAACGCCGGCTCAACCACAGGGGTCAGCGGTGGCGTGGATAACGCCAGCCCAACCGCAGGGGTCAGCGGTGGCGTGGATAACGCCAGCCCAACCGCAGGGGTCAGCGGTGGCGTGGATAACGCCGGCTCAACCACAGGGGTCAGCGGTATGGTGATGATGGCATGTCCAGCGGTGGTACTGTTCTTGAAGGCTCATTAAACTAAGACTTGCTTTTGTAGCAAGGAACTGTAGTAGTTTGGTAGGACTATGGGTTGGCTTGGCGACCAGTTTTTATGCTGGCAAGGCGTAGGTCATGTCCATGGGGTTTTTGGTAGTAGTTAGTTATGTCAGTAAGATTTTTTCTACATGGTCCCTTACATTAAATGATATGCAGCTGTTTCTTTATAACAACTTGTTTATGGAGACTGTGAAAACAGGAGCCTGGTGAAAACTAAAATTTAATGATCTTTATGGTGGTTTGGTAATGTCACAAAATGGGATTAAACTCACGTTTTTCGCAATATTAAACGGAGTACGAAATTTAAATATTCAATTGCAGATAAGTCCAGCTTAGGGGCTTTCAGACGTAACATTGGAACCGGTTTCCAATTTAACAACGAATGCAATAGATTTCAAAACGAATGAAAGTCGCTGGTAATTTTGCCTTGCCGCTGAACGATTCGTAATTTTGATGGACGAGTCTTCACCATAGACTTCGTGTTTGGACGTATTTTTGCTTAAAAACCCCACAAGCCAACAGTAATTAACAATTATTCACCGAAGTGGAGGTGAATAGTGGTGGATATTTACCGAGCCGCGA
>JAHPZR010025907.1:7500-27619 GCA_019787425.1 Platygyra sinensis
TTTTCTATTGCTTTTATAAAATATTTCTCAAAATTAATTCGATAAATGAAGAGAAATTTTGTTTATTAACTTCTTGATCCAAAAAGCTTTTCTCAATACACGCTCTAGACAATCATCTTTCCTACTAACCAATCATAACGCGCATCTCATAACGCACGAACCAATGAAATTTCGCGTTACAAAAATCAAAATTTGTTGCAAAATCGCCATCGAGCAAGCGAGCGCCGTGTAAATTAAAGCGATATCAGCTTTGAATCCTTCTAAATCTTTGGGAGAAGTGCCTAAAGTTCGGTGAAAACAGACGAAATGTTCAAAAGATTTACGGCTCTGTGAGGAAAAGACTGCAAGATGAAATCACTGTGCTTGATCGCTCTTGAAAGTAACGCAACTTGCCCGATTTGGTAGCCCGAGAAGATGGTTGAGAAGTTGAATCGCTCATCGTGCCTTGTGAAGTTTTGCTGGTTTGGAATCATAGCACAAGCAGGCAAGGCTGAGTTAATGCAGTTAAGTCGAAGGGCATTAAATCCATCAGTCTGGTGAGCTGTCTGGTACATTTTTCCAAGTTTTAATGGTCATAATTTGAACATTTGACAGCCAAAACACGGCAACCGATCGGCCGTGTAAAATTTGATTTGAACAGATTTCGCATTCGCAGACTGTAGCATATAGCTGGCGTTTAATTTTATTGCACATCTTTTTTAAAAAAAAAACAGCACGTGATTTTGAGAATTTTATTGTAGTAATTACATGTAAATGCAAAAATTACCTTGAAAAACGTTTACTGTGTATTTTGTTGCATATGATTTTGTTGTCTTCGCTTGTCAGAGCTCCCTCGACGAGGTCGTCAAGCTCACTAACATCGAGGCTTGTTTCAAAGCGCTGTTGTTCTTCTTTCTTTTGCTTCCTTTCCACGGGTCAGACCGAAAGAGGTGGTCAATTCCCAAATCAAAACTTGGAAAAGTTTTCTACATTTGAATTCCTTTATATTTGTACTTGAGAGTTGAACTACCGGCTTTTAAATGGCTTCAAATTGTGCCGGGGAAACACACAAAGCGTGACGTGACAACCATGTTTGCATACTCTCATCTAAAACACGCCTATCGACCAATGAGAATGCGCGTACTGTCTTAAATATTTTATAAAATTAGATGTAGCTTCTATTTATAAAAACGTTCTTGCGAGAATTTATTCAATGCAGAGCATTTCTGCGATAAGATATTGAGTATTTAGGTCAGAATTCAACCGACCACGAAACGTCCTCAACGGCAGATGTTCAAAACCCCGGGTTGGGGGGGGGGGGGGGTGGGGGGGGGGACTTCTATATGCAAAGGTTGAGAAATACTCGTCGTCTCGGGTACAAATCGAGGATTCTGTTATTACTTAGGGTGTTGACGACGAAACATCACCATTTTTAACTGTCAAAGTATCGTTTAGGGTGCACTCGAAGAAATAAGAATTAAAAGAAACGCTCTTATTTAATTTTTGTTTTCAAGCTTGATTTCTGCTGATCTCTCGATTACACGAGTCGGGTCTACAAATGCACACGAGATCCTCTCTTGAAAAATAGCTAGTTATCGAATCTATTCCGTTTAAAGTGGTATATTTTTGGGGTATAATGAAGCTCGTGCAACGTCCACATAAGTCTCCCGTAGGAGTTGAATTCAAATTTTCCGACGAGCATTCCCCCGGGTTTCCAAATAGACGTCGGACGGGAAGTGAAAGAGTAATGGAGTGAAATCGCGTCACCACCACAACTTGGAAAATAATAAATTTTTCAAGTTAAAAGAGGCAGCAACTTTGGTTATTTAATAACCTCGGTTTACGTAAGATTATTTCCTGGACAGATAACTAAATCACTCCAAAAACTTGTCCATAGTCTAGAGCTAAACCATAATAACCAATAATGATCTGGCCCAAAAATTAGAACAATCGTTTTTGAGCAAATCCTACTATTATTTCCTTACAGTCTTTGATCCAACTCTTGTGTCACACCTAACTGAACCGTCTTGCCCGTTATCTGTGTTATTCGATTTCTCCTGTTTCGGGAGGAAACCTAACCTTGTATAATCTTACGGTGGGCACAGAATGACTCAAAATCGCTCGCTATTCGCGTGGCTGGTCGCCTTTTTGGACCAGGCCCTTTTCGTAGAAGACTGGGTACGAATTTACAACGCGTCAAATGACGTTTTTTAGTGCTTCCCAGAGGGCTCTCTGAGGTTGGAAGCAAAATACAGGGAAGCCATCTTTGAAGAGAGAGTCAAGACCTTTCGTTTGCTACCAAACACGGGTAGGTTTCTTTGTTTTTCTTGACATCACGGCTTTTTTTTTCAGCCGCTTTTTCGTCTGTTTCTGTTAAAATGTGTTTATTTTACTTTCATAGCATTAACAGTGGTTAAATTTTGATCGTATGGTTTTAGTTTTTTGAGAAAGAAGCGTGCGCTATGAGGGCTCACTGAAGTTGACTGTGTAATTTTGCCAAACAGACCAACTGTTCTGAGATCAGTGACCAGGCAGCTTACCGACCACGAGTTTTCTCGCGCTTCACCTTGATTACGAGTGATGAAAAGTAAATCATCGCGAAGAATGCCTATTGTTCTCGGGACATTTACTTGCAGTTGGAAAGGTCTGTTATAACGCTTGTTATTATTCATAGCACCCAAAAGAAGCTTATTCATTGGTTGCTATGAACGCACGGCAATGCTCATTTAGCCTGATGGTGGCGGCAAACTAAACAATGAAACCAGTGCGCTATTGTTACTCCCTTTGTTTCGTTTAGCACAAACCGCTTTTGTTTCTTACTTTGTTTGAATAGACAAGTTTTCTCTTTCGTTACGTCCTAAGCGAACCCAAACACTAGCTAACATGGCGATCGATGTCCTGGTAGTCGATTTGATCCCGGCAAATCCAATCGAATTGTTCGGTAATCGAGCCCAAGCTAACACCAATCGTTCGGGTGCCTAACGGTCGATTATCGAGTTCAGTCGAATGTTTGATTATCAAACGATCAAGATCAATCATAGTAAATAAAATATTCGATTTTGCTCGATTACCGAACACAAACAAACACAATTAAACGCTCGACCTTGGTTTTGTTAGTAGATTTTAGACATGCCCGACCTGCTGGAGTTCATATGTCTTACTTCACTTTACTTTTTAATTTACCTAATTTTACTTTACTTTAAGAAATTTCCAGTTCATTTCGAATTACAAGCGTATTTCGATCACCGGCGACTTTTGATCGCAAAGACTAATGATCTTAAAGATGGTATGAAGCTAATGTAGTCTAGATCAGTTGCGCTATTGTATCGTTTGGCGACTGCTCGATCTCTTCGGGATTGATCGTAATATTAATCCACGTCTCTGATCGGAATAGTTTTCTTTTTTTTTTCCATTGGTTATCGTTTCCATCCTTCGTTTAAATCTCCTTATGTTTTCGCCGATTGCCCGTCCAACCCGATCACGGGAAGATTCAGTCAGCCTGTAGCCGAGAGGTATGATGCTGGTTTGGAACAGTTCAAACACTTTTTGAGGCGGCCAATAGATTTCTCTCAATCTCCAAGCTGCTTCACCGTTCATTTGTAGTGTAAACACGGGATTGTTTTCTTCAATAAAGGGTGGTACTATATGAATATGAAGTGGATGGATCGGGGGTTCTAAGAGCTCTGAAAAGAGCTCCCGATCACATTTATCTTCGCTTTGCTCGTTCATCGCGTTGACAGGTGTTGAATAAACCAACATCTGTACCAAGCTGCTGTTTTGAAATTCGCGGAAAATCATAACTTTTCCAAATGAATGATTTTCTTGAATAGGCTTTTGTTTCGTATTGGCAACCATTGTTATTCAGTCATGGGCTGAAAACAATGGCATCAGCGCCATTTTCGAACGGAACTCCGACTTAAAATTTTAGAACTGAAAGGGATAGTGGTTATCCTTCACCAATTTTCAAAATCAAAACGGATTCTGTTTCAGGAAAGATCCATCTTCCATTTCCCGCTCTTGGGTTTTTGGAAGCTAGTTTGAGTTTTCAGAAAATCGCTCTGGAATTTGGCTTCCATACAAAAAATACCCGGTTTTTGGTCATTTTCAAGGTTAAAGGGATAGGCCTTACACTTTGTAAAACTTCTTACTTTTACGTGCAAATGAAAGATTAACCCTTCGTCTTCAAAAGCCCGCTCTTGGGTTTTTAAGTTGTTGCTTCTGTAAATCTGGAAAGCGAGTTTTATTAACGCCGGTCGGCTGATTTCGGCTCTTTCTTCTCTTATTGTGGGCTAATGAGCGGCGCTCACATTCAAATTTCCCCGCTTCAGTGGTTATGAATAATTAATGATGTCCAAGCATTCTGCCCGATGAAGCTCTAATAAAATGAATTTTGGCTAAACTACAGAATACAGGGCCACGTATTTACATCTCATTTAATCACAAAGGCGCCTATATATTGTGTTATGCTTCGTTCTTCAAAAGATTTTGACACATGTGAAACAGGGGGTGGCCCTGCATAATTTCTGTAGTTTGAATATATATGAAATATGGAAACTTGGTAAGCAAGTACATTTCTGCAGTTCAACTTGATTGTTGTTTATCCTGTGAGCTTACGCTTTTATGCTTAAGAACTATTTGTAGCATAATTGAATATATATATATATATTATATATATACTATATATATATATATATTATATCTATATAATATATAACGATAGTAGCCTGGTATATAAACCACGCGTGGATAATTGTTCCTAGACCAGTGCTGTGCCACCTTGGCGAGTTTAACTCGCCAAGGTGGCTCAGCACTGGTCTAGGAACAATTATCCACGCGTGGTTTATATACCAGGCTACTATCGTTATATATTATATAGATATAATATATATATATATATAGTATATATATAATATATATATATATATTCAATTATGCTACAAATAGTTCTTAAGCATAAAAGCGTAAGCTCACAGGATAAACAACAATCAAGTTGAACTGCAGAAATGTACTTGCTTACCAAGTTTCCATATTTCATATATATTCAAACTACAGAAATTATGCAGGGCCACCCCCTGTTTCACATGTGTCAAAATCTTTTGAAGAACGAAGCATAACACAATATATAGGCGCCTTTGTGATTAAATGAGATGTAAATACGTGGCCCTGTATTCTGTAGTTTAGCCAAAATTCATTTTATTAGAGCTTCATCGGGCAGAATGCTTGGACATCATTAATTATTCATAACCACTGAAGCGGGGAAATTTGAATGTGAGCGCCGCTCATTAGCCCACAATAAGAGAAGAAAGAGCCGAAATCAGCCGACCGGCGTTAATAAAACTCGCTTTCCAGATTTACAGAAGCAACAACTTAAAAACCCAAGAGCGGGCTTTTGAAGACGAAGGGTTAATCTTTCATTTGCACGTAAAAGTAAGAAGTTTTACAAAGTGTAAGGCCTATCCCTTTAACCTTGAAAATGACCAAAAACCGGGTATTTTTTGTATGGAAGCCAAATTCCAGAGCGATTTTCTGAAAACTCAAACTAGCTTCCAAAAACCCAAGAGCGGGAAATGGAAGATGGATCTTTCCTGAAACAGAATCCGTTTTGATTTTGAAAATTGGTGAAGGATAACCACTATCCCTTTCAGTTCTAAAATTTTAAGTCGGAGTTCCGTTCGAAAATGGCGCTGATGCCATTGTTTTCAGCCCATGACTGAATAACAATGGTTGCCAATACGAAACAAAAGCCTATTCAAGAAAATCATTCATTTGGAAAAGTTATGATTTTCCGCGAATTTCAAAACAGCAGCTTGGTACAGATGTTGGTTTATTCAACACCTGTCAACGCGATGAACGAGCAAAGCGAAGATAAATGTGATCGGGAGCTCTTTTCAGAGCTCTTAGAACCCCCGATCCATCCACTTCATATTCATATAGTACCACCCTTTATTGAAGAAAACAATCCCGTGTTTACACTACAAATGAACGGTGAAGCAGCTTGGAGATTGAGAGAAATCTATTGGCCGCCTCAAAAAGTGTTTGAACTGTTCCAAACCAGCATCATACCTCTCGGCTACAGGCTGACTGAATCTTCCCGTGATCGGGTTGGACGGGCAATCGGCGAAAACATAAGGAGATTTAAACGAAGGATGGAAACGATAACCAATGGAAAAAAAAAAGAAAACTATTCCGATCAGAGACGTGGATTAATATTACGATCAATCCCGAAGAGATCGAGCAGTCGCCAAACGATACAATAGCGCAACTGATCTAGACTACATTAGCTTCATACCATCTTTAAGATCATTAGTCTTTGCGATCAAAAGTCGCCGGTGATCGAAATACGCTTGTAATTCGAAATGAACTGGAAATTTCTTAAAGTAAAGTAAAATTAGGTAAATTAAAAAGTAAAGTGAAGTAAGACATATGAACTCCAGCAGGTCGGGCATGTCTAAAATCTACTAACAAAACCAAGGTCGAGCGTTTAATTGTGTTTGTTTGTGTTCGGTAATCGAGCAAAATCGAATATTTTATTTACTATGATTGATCTTGATCGTTTGATAATCAAACATTCGACTGAACTCGATAATCGACCGTTAGGCACCCGAACGATTGGTGTTAGCTTGGGCTCGATTACCGAACAATTCGATTGGATTTGCCGGGATCAAATCGACTACCAGGACATCGATCGCCATGTTAGCTAGTGTTTGGGTTCGCTTAGGACGTAACGAAAGAGAAAACTTGTCTATTCAAACAAAGTAAGAAACAAAAGCGGTTTGTGCTAAACGAAACAAAGGGAGTAACAATAGCGCACTGGTTTCATTGTTTAGTTTGCCGCCACCATCAGGCTAAATGAGCATTGCCGTGCGTTCATAGCAACCAATGAATAAGCTTCTTTTGGGTGCTATGAATAATAACAAGCGTTATAACAGACCTTTCCAACTGCAAGTAAATGTCCCGAGAACAATAGGCATTCTTCGCGATGATTTACTTTTCATCACTCGTAATCAAGGTGAAGCGCGAGAAAACTCGTGGTCGGTAAGCTGCCTGGTCACTGATCTCAGAACAGTTGGTCTGTTTGGCAAAATTACACAGTCAACTTCAGTGAGCCCTCATAGCGCACGCTTCTTTCTCAAAAAACTAAAACCATACGATCAAAATTTAACCCACTGTTAATGCTATGAAAGTAAAATAAACACATTTTAACAGAAACAGACGAAAAAGCGGCTGAAAAAAAAAGCCGTGATGTCAAGAAAAACAAAGAAACCTACCCGTGTTTGGTAGCAAACGAAAGGTCTTGACTCTCTCTTCAAAGATGGCTTCCCTGTATTTTGCTTCCAACCTCAGAGAGCCCTCTGGGAAGCACTAAAAAACGTCATTTGACGCGTTGTAAATTCGTACCCAGTCTTCTACGAAAAGGGCCTGGTCCAAAAAGGCGACCAGCCACGCGAATAGCGAGCGATTTTGAGTCATTCTGTGCCCACCGTAAGATTATACAAGGTTAGGTTTCCTCCCGAAACAGGAGAAATCGAATAACACAGATAACGGGCAAGACGGTTCAGTTAGGTGTGACACAAGAGTTGGATCAAAGACTGTAAGGAAATAATAGTAGGATTTGCTCAAAAACGATTGTTCTAATTTTTGGGCCAGATCATTATTGGTTATTATGGTTTAGCTCTAGACTATGGACAAGTTTTTGGAGTGATTTAGTTATCTGTCCAGGAAATAATCTTACGTAAACCGAGGTTATTAAATAACCAAAGTTGCTGCCTCTTTTAACTTGAAAAATTTATTATTTTCCAAGTTGTGGTGGTGACGCGATTTCACTCCATTACTCTTTCACTTCCCGTCCGACGTCTATTTGGAAACCCGGGGGAATGCTCGTCGGAAAATTTGAATTCAACTCCTACGGGAGACTTATGTGGACGTTGCACGAGCTTCATTATACCCCAAAAATATACCACTTTAAACGGAATAGATTCGATAACTAGCTATTTTTCAAGAGAGGATCTCGTGTGCATTTGTAGACCCGACTCGTGTAATCGAGAGATCAGCAGAAATCAAGCTTGAAAACAAAAATTAAATAAGAGCGTTTCTTTTAATTCTTATTTCTTCGAGTGCACCCTAAACGATACTTTGACAGTTAAAAATGGTGATGTTTCGTCGTCAACACCCTAAGTAATAACAGAATCCTCGATTTGTACCCGAGACGACGAGTATTTCTCAACCTTTGCATATAGAAGTCCCCCCCCCCACCCCCCCCCCCCCCCAACCCGGGGTTTTGAACATCTGCCGTTGAGGACGTTTCGTGGTCGGTTGAATTCTGACCTAAATACTCAATATCTTATCGCAGAAATGCTCTGCATTGAATAAATTCTCGCAAGAACGTTTTTATAAATAGAAGCTACATCTAATTTTATAAAATATTTAAGACAGTACGCGCATTCTCATTGGTCGATAGGCGTGTTTAGATGAGAGTATGCAAACATGGTTGTCACGTCACGCTTTGTGTGTTTCCCCGGCACAATTTGAAGCCATTTAAAGCCGGTAGTTCAACTCTCAAGTACAAATATAAAGGAATTCAAATGTAGAAAACTTTTCCAAGTTTTGATTTGGGAATTGACCACCTCTTTCGGTCTGACCCGTGGAAAGGAAGCAAAAGAAAGAAGAACAACAGCGCTTTGAAACAAGCCTCGATGTTAGTGAGCTTGACGACCTCGTCGAGGGAGCTCTGACAAGCGAAGACAACAAAATCATATGCAACAAAATACACAGTAAACGTTTTTCAAGGTAATTTTTGCATTTACATGTAATTACTACAATAAAATTCTCAAAATCACGTGCTGTTTTTTTTTTAAAAAAGATGTGCAATAAAATTAAACGCCAGCTATATGCTACAGTCTGCGAATGCGAAATCTGTTCAAATCAAATTTTACACGGCCGATCGGTTGCCGTGTTTGGCTGTCAAATGTTCAAATTATGACCATTAAAACTTGGAAAAATGTACCAGACAGCTCACCAGACTGATGGATTTAATGCCCTTCGACTTAACTGCATTAACTCAGCCTTGCCTGCTTGTGCTATGATTCCAAACCAGCAAAACTTCACAAGGCACGATGAGCGATTCAACTTCTCAACCATCTTCTCGGGCTACCAAATCGGGCAAGTTGCGTTACTTTCAAGAGCGATCAAGCACAGTGATTTCATCTTGCAGTCTTTTCCTCACAGAGCCGTAAATCTTTTGAACATTTCGTCTGTTTTCACCGAACTTTAGGCACTTCTCCCAAAGATTTAGAAGGATTCAAAGCTGATATCGCTTTAATTTACACGGCGCTCGCTTGCTCGATGGCGATTTTGCAACAAATTTTGATTTTTGTAACGCGAAATTTCATTGGTTCGTGCGTTATGAGATGCGCGTTATGATTGGTTAGTAGGAAAGATGATTGTCTAGAGCGTGTATTGAGAAAAGCTTTTTGGATCAAGAAGTTAATAAACAAAATTTCTCTTCATTTATCGAATTAATTTTGAGAAATATTTTATAAAAGCAATAGAAAACTTTTTTCCTGTGTTTGCATAGCCTGATATTAACACTCGAGGGGTTGGGAGAATTCTCGACAGTTATGCAAATCGTCGATTTCGTCTCGGGTTTGCATAACTGTCTCGAATTCTCCCAACCCCTCTCGTGTTTATATCAGGCTATGCAAACACGGAAAACGTTTTCTATTGCTTATTATATAGTCACTTGTATCTTCACCATCTATGAGCACATTACGAACTCACAATATGACCAGCTCCCAGTTGGCTCCATAACTCAGTTGATAGAGCACTGCACCGGTATCGCAGATGATCAATCGTGTTTTCAAATCTTTCTCCACAGTTCAAATATATGTTCTTTTTCATATATTCCCTTGCATAATCGAAATACGTCGGGGAAAGCCATTGGTATTCCACTCCCCAAAGTGGAAGGCAGTAACAAGTTAGCCTTTGGTTAATTTGTAAACAAAACCATTTTTCTCTCTTCTGATGGGGTCACCTCGCAGCTCTTACAAGGTTTAACAAAAGAACAAACAACAGAAACAATGGACCCTAGCTCTAAAACAAAAGGGCTGCGACTCTATCCTCGTCAATGAAATTTAGAGCTTGTAGGTGCTGCGAGGCTACTGTTCTGATGCGATGACATTAAGGACCCGGTATTGCCCATTGAGCATTGTACGCTGCGATCTCTTGGCGGCCATTTTTTACATGTTGAAAATTCTGAGGCTTTTGTTTGCGGCCAGAATAGAACTCTTTAATAACAATGGACGCCTAGCTCCCGTGAAAACCAAAACAACAACAGAGGCTCGCAAAGCACAATGGCCAATACTGGGCCTTTAACTTTACTGCCAGCTTTCTTCCATGTGAGAGTCCTCACGCTTGAAGTATTGCACAGCTTCCCGCTTCGTCAGGCCAGGAGAATTAAAAGCAGCTGTTTGGCAGGTCTTAATGAAGAAAAGGAAATTGTTTCTGCCTTTTTGTTGGCGCCAAAAGACACGAATGGCTCGGCAAAACCCTCTATAGGCTTAGTTACCCCTGGTTACTCTCAGTAACACGCGAAAAACCTGGTAGGGGATGTCTCGGACAGAATTTCGCTTTGGAATGGGTTCCTTACCCGTCGTCGTCCGGCAAGACGTCTGTCAATGTCCTCCAGCCATAACCTGGACTCCGACCTCATAATGGAACCCACTTGAATCTCTGGGAGGCTTCTACAGGTAAACCTGCAACTCTTCGCCGACTTAAGTCGTACAGTGTGAGAAGCATTGACACGCCGGCGTCTACGAAAATATCGACGTCCATGTTAGCATCTCCAACCTCCTTTAGGCACTCTTCAACTCTTTCGGTCAAAGTGACCTCTTCATTCGCTTCTTCTTCGACATCAACGTCCATTTCTTTCTTTCCTTGCAACCATTTCGAGTATTCCTTGTTCTGAAACTGATTAGCCGCCATTTTGAAATTAGGCGCCAATGCCGCGTATAACCGCTGAACAAAATAAATGGCGAACTTGGGCGATTCTGAGTCTCTCTGTCATGCCGCTTCCTAGTTTCTTTTAAATTTCCTCGCCATACATATTATCTTAACTTTAATCATTTAATCATAGTGGTGTTTCATATTTTATTGTAAGTACTGTGTTTGTAATAATAATAATAATAATAATAATAAAGAACTAAAAAAATAAATAAATAAATAATCAATCATCAGGAAAAAAAAACTTTAATCATTTAATTCATTTTTTTAAAAAGTGGCAAAAGGTAACACAATGTAAAAAGTAAAAAAATGACTAGGGCATGGAAAACATTGTTTCTGCTGTTTGTGCATTTGTCCTCTCAAAGGGTTTCAAGCCATTCAGTGAGACCTTACGAGAGCTGTTACATGACCAAAGAGCTTTGACTCTGATCAGTATTCGATTTCCTGTATTTGTAAAATACAAATGAGCAAAGTTTTAAGTAACTTCTCTTTCAGCGCAAGAACTCCGAAGAATAATGGAACGAATTTAATCGTGTTAGTTTATACCACACAGGTGAATAGTACTTTTCGCGCGCGCTGATCGGCTAGCTCGGAGGTGATTAGCAAAGTACTATTCACCTCCGAGCAGCCGAAGAAAAACAAAATGGCTTTTGTCGGTACGTTATCACAAATAAAGTTACTCTTTTGGCCGCTAGTATTAAGCTTGTGTGGTATATACTAAACCTCCCTAAGTGCTGCACCTTATCGTGGTGGGAGGTTTGCGTGCCTTAGTGACCCTGGAAGCTATATCAGCGGGACTGCAGTCCCTGGTAGGTTCAACCTTGCTGGGCAGGTTCCAGGTGAAAGGTCAGACGAACTGCAGCACCTGGCCCTCCAGGTTGGGGGTTGGGAGAAGGGCCAATAACCTTTCCCTGTAAAAAAGTTCATATTACGGAAACCGCAAGCGGCCTTATGCGCAACAGAGCGCGAAGAGGATAGGTGAGGTGAGGTATATACTAAAACAATTATTCACCTCAGTGTCGGTGAAAGTGGTGGATATTAACCTCGGCGCTTCGCGGCTCGGTAAATATCCACCACTATTCACCTCCACTTCGGTGAATAATTGTTAATTACTTTTGCTTGTGGGGTTTTTAAGCAAAAATACGTCCAAACACGAAGTCTATGGTGAAGACTCGTCCATCAAAATTACGAATCGTTCAGCGGCAAGGCAAAATTACCAGCGACTTTCATTCGTTTTGAAATCTATTGCATTCGTTGTTAAATTGGAAACCGGTTCCAATGTTACGTCTGAAAGCCCCTAAGCTGGACTTATCTGCAAAACTTGAAAGAAACGCGGATTGTAGAAAACATATCAAATCTAATCTAGCGACAACTGTGTTTCACTTATCTTTTGTTGCCAACTTCATACTTGCCAGGAGTTCATTGCTGGTTGTGCTACACTTCATTTAAATTGGTGACTAATGGTTAACGAGTGCAATATTCAAATAATCAATGCATTTTTGCATTCTTGAACTAACACCCAGCAAGATCAATATTAAAATAATCGATTCTCTATTGTAATCGCGAAGGGTGCGCTTGACTTGGTTTGAATGCAACTGTTATATCTTTTTTAGAACTTAGGTCCGAAATAGGGGGGGGGGGGGGTGGTGGTGGGTGGAAATTTTATATTCCCAGCCCAACTTGCATTCCCCAGCCTATTTGTGTAGTTTATTGATAGACAGGTAAGGTAAATTTAAAAAATCTTTTCTTAAAAAGAGAAAAAAATTGCTTTTGCTTAGGATTCGAAAAGATCTACGGATGATACTCCTTCGAATACCAAGAAGCTTTTTTCGTATTGATTTATTGAACTCAGTAGAAGCACTACAATTTTAATTTTTAAACAATAATATAAACTAACGTGCCATTTTGTTCGTGAATTCACGTTACAATTTGGCATGACATCCAAAGAAAGAAATAATGTATTGGGAAATGGGATAAACACCACTGACACTGGGATCTAACCACTGGGAAAGCGTTAAAAAGGCTTAAAAATCCTAACTTATGGAAGGCTGAAAACCATTTCCAAAAGTTGAACTTTTGGAATCTGCCGAAACCGACCTCGTTTCCAGGTTTCTCTCTTCCTTTCCGCCTCCTTGAACGAGAAAGAGAGAGAGATCCTGGTGTTTAGTCTGGTCACGTGTGTCTTAAAATCTAGGAGCGTGACAATAAAAGATGAATGATTAGTGTGAAAATTGTTTTTACTTAGTATGGGGGTGAGCCGAAAGTGTTTGCACCAGGTGGCGGGAGGAAGAGAGACCCTGGGAACGAAGTTGCTGCCCGGGTACAGCTCCAGCTTAGTGGTCGGAGCGGGACTTGAGCCTGCGACCCTCTGATTTCAAGTCCGGCGCCCTAACCACTCGGCTATGCTACCTCTCCTGTCTGATAGTGCTGTCAGCCCATGGTGATGGGCTCCTACAAAACGCAGTATACTTTTGGCTCTCTTTTTGGCGATTATAAACACTTTTTATATTACCACCAGCCGTCCTTAATTTATCAAAACACGACTACAAAATCAATTGAATTATTTAAATTTCGTACTCCGTTTAATATTGCGAAAAACGTGAGTTTAATCCCATTTTGTGACATTACAAACCACCATAAAGATCATTAAATTTTAGTTTTCACCAGGCTCCTGGTTTTCACAGTCTATAAACAAGTTGTTCATAAAGAAACAGCTGCATATCATTTAATGTAAGGGACCATGTAGAAAAATCTACTGACATAACTAACTACTACCAAAAACCCCATGGACATGACCTACGCCTTGCCAGCATAAAAACTGGTCGCCAAGCCAACCCATAGTCCTACCAAACTACTACAGTTCCTTGCTACAAAAGCAAGTCTTAGTTTAATGAGCCTTCAAGAACAGTACCACCGCTGGACATGCCATCATCACCATACCGCTGACCCCTGTGGTTGAGCCGGCGTTATCCACGCCACCGCTGACCCCTGCGGTTGGGCTGGCGTTATCCACGCCACCGCTGACCCCTGCGGTTGGGCTGGCGTTATCCACGCCACCGCTGACCCCTGTGGTTGAGCCGGCGTTATCCACGCCACCACTGACCCCTGTGGTTGAGCTGGCGTTACCCATACCACCACTGACCCCTGTGGTTGAGCTGGCGTTACCCATACCACCACTGACCCCTGTGGTTGAGCTGGCGTTACCCATACCACCACTGACCCCTGTGGTTGAGCTGGCGTTAACCATACCACCACTGACCCCTGTGGTTGAGCTGGCGTTACGCGCACCACCACTATCGATACCCTTGTTGCAGTTGACGTCACAAGCGCTGAAACCAGCGCCTTCGGCAAGTTTGCAAGTTGGGTTGTTTTGTGTATCGCACTGTTCCTGATTACCGCAGTACATTTCAAACTTTTTATTATTATCATATTGGATGGAGGCTTTAACGCAGATATCCGATTCACCAGGACAGGTCACCTTCTCTTTTTTGCAGTCATCCCAATTTGTTACGCTGCTGCAGTTATAGCAGTTCAAGCTCATCACTAAATTAACGAAAATCAGGAGCGGTTAAAAGAAATGTTAGATATTAATTACCATCATCATCATCATCATCATTAGTCTTTTAAAAAAGTTAAAAAAGTATTTTGATTATTGTAAAGCGTATTAAGGACGTTCGCGCTAATTGTTTTCTGCGCATCCTTACTGCGCACGCAAATTCACATGCCACGTCAAGCATGAGCGCGCACGCTAAGTCATAAAATAATTAAGGTGGCTCAATAGGGTTTTAAGAGCGCGCGCACCGATGATGCGAGCTTTAGTAATGTGCGCGCGCTAGCTGACGCAAGCTCATGCAAAGCAGCAAACAAGTCAACAATATAGCTCAAATTAGAGCCCAGAAGTAGAAACAGAGAAACCATTTAAAAGAAAACGTAAAGAAAATGATTTGAACGGAAAGGTCTTGTGTGCATTTTGATGAGACCGCCATTGTCAAGTCGCTCATCGACAAAACCGCGTGGTTCGAAAATTCGCGCATGCTCACATAGCGATCTTGGCGAGTTCCTATTCTGATGACGTTATTGCCATTGAGGTGAAAAAATAGAAAAATCCTTATCAGATTTCTCGAATTTCCTTCGGTGAAATTCCTTAAGATTTGACAGAGAAGTTATTCCTTATTAGCTTTCCTTGCTTTCAATTTATCAGAAAAATTTGTAAGACAAGGTTTTCGCTCAGCCAAAAAAACGCAAAAATGCCAAAAACGAAAAAACTACCTTGACAACCCCTACTTTTTTCGATTTTAAAAGTTTCTTCTTGCCAGACTCTACCCGGTTTGAGCATATCAGAAAATTTTACCTACGGAAATTGAAGAAAATTGAAATCAAAACCAAACAGACGTTAAAAAATAGCGATGTTTGAGTAGTTTTAATTTGAGACTAAAAGCCTTGATATCAGAGGTGACTGTTGAACAGCAAATTTTGGCCCTTGTTTGTTATGTTTCAGTAGCTTTGATTAGGAAAATAGCAAAAAGAACGAGAATATTAACTTTAGATTGAGGCCACTGGCGCGCGCTTCGTAATCTTGCATAACCCTATTGAGCCACCTTAAGGAGATGATAGAACGGATGGCCATTGCTAGAGCTTTGCCTTGATTTAACGATCTTGGACGTTAGGTAACCCCAATTTTTCTTTCGATGGATCATTTTCTCTACTAATTTTCTACGTTTAGGGAAAAAATGAAAAAAAATCTATCGACTAGAAGTTTGAATTTTTGGCAAAATCTACCATCGAATTCCGTTCTTATTAGCTTTTCGTGCATTTGTGCGGCAGTTTCAAATGCCTCTTAAAGGGTTAAACTTTTACCACACGCTTTATCTCTGAAACGAAGACGGTGACCCCAATTTTTTTTTTTTTTTTTTTGCATTTCTGGCACAAGTAACTCATTATCTGCCTGCGGTAAAAATTTAAAAAAATTCTATTGACTGGAAAATTTTCGCGCGAATGTCCTTAAAGTCTCAGGATAATCTTGAGATGGAAAAGGTAATATTATAAGAATTTTAAAAGTCTAATATGGTTACTACTACGTTTTCAGTCTTTTCCCTACACTAACAAACCACAAGACAAGACAGGACACAAAAAGGTCTTGACAAGAGATCTTGAGACTACCCCTTTCCTAACTATTTCTTTCTTTTTTTTGCGGTTCATATTTTGCCCGTCTTACGGTTGCTAGCTGGAGATGCTTCAGAGGATTCATGGTTTAGAGAAATTCATGTTCCACGAGCCTGACGTGGTGATTTAGCGACTGGATTCGATTTTCGCGAAAATATCGTGTTTGTTTTAGGTCGATCAGAGCCCGACTTTGGCGTCAGCCTCCTACCTTGCCATTTTACTATGAAGGAAAGGCCGCAAGAAGACTATTTTACACCAAAACTACGTGCATGTGCTAAGGACAACAACAACTCACCACACGGTAAGTTTCATCGAGTTGTATTTCCATTTTCTAGCAGATTTTCAGACCTAAACTTCGCTTCATATGTTCTCTATGTTTATGTTATGTCACGTGACATACACAGTGAGCCTGGGTTACCTATGAAACAACGAGCTGGCTTTCCCATCCAAGAGAACCTATCCGTGGATTAATATGAATCTGGTTCAAATATGAATTAATATGAATCTGATTCATAGACAGTACAGTGCGCGAACGTACTTTACTGAGAATGTTACGAAAAAAACTGGACACAACGTTTTCAAAACCTGTTTCACGTGCACGTGCAAAATATTCAGGCGAAGCTGTCAAAACTTGCCGTGTTTACGCTCTAAACGTTATTTGGTTCAAGTTCAACTAAAAAACGCAACAGTTTGTCTAGACAAACTTCAATATTTTAAGCGTGGAACAACACAGCAGAAAGTTGAAAGTTGTATAACATTGGTGCTATCGAAAATGGCGGAGGCGGATTAAATGTTGTGTATTACCTAGTTAACTGTTATATTTTTACAGCTACTTAGTTGACTTAATTGTGATATTTTTACAGCTAGGCAAGTGCTCTTCATATTTCATATTGTCATGCAAATATAGCTGCCCACAATACGCTGATAACAGATAAGAAAAGAAAAGAAAAAATAGAAATGCAGTAAAGTAAATAACCGGTAGCTATAATGAAATGAAAAAAAAAACTAATAACAAAATAGCAGGGTCTGTCGGGTTATGCCGGCATAATTTTGAGCATAATACTATATCTGGAGCATCAGGCATAATGCTGGCATGAAACTAATATTTTTGCAGCTTAATGTCGTTGTTTTTGAAAACTCTGAGAGGTGTATGCAAATTTTGCCAGCAACTCGCCTAGAATGTACAAAGTTGATAAAAGTAGGAATATTTTGGGAACTTGATACCTTAGACTCGTACCCAGTGCGTTTTCGATGCTGTCAGTTTTTGGCTCATCAAATGCAGGTTCATTGGAGAAAGACATATAGTAAGCCTTTCAATGCCTCACAATTTCCGATCTTCACTTGCTTATCAAAAGTTTAACTCAGTAATTATTGTCTAACATTAATTACTAGGAATGTTTATTAATAGGTACGGGCCTATGGGGGTGGGGTGGAAGTGTGATTTTACTCCGGCATAATTCCAGCATTATACCTCCAGCCGAGCATACTGAGTTTGAGCATAATACCTGGTTTCATGACGCCCGAAAGCATTGTACGCGGTTGTCACTTGTTAGATGGCAGATTCACCGTTTTGAGTCATTTTCAAATGTTTATTAGTCTTCAGCGTTTTTTAACCCTTTTCGAAAACTATTAATAATTCGTTATAATTGGATAACAATGTCGTAAACTTTGTTTCCAGGTTTTATTCATCGTCTAGACAGGAGACTTTGAAACTGTTTTGAATCCTTTTGTTTTTAACAATAGCTGACCTTTTCCCGCACGGTGACTTGTAATTCCGATTGACTTTTAATTTGTCTTTGTGAGCGTTTTCCTACGCGGATTACGAGTTCTTAAGACAGTTCAGTTCAAGTGATGGTCTTATTTTTCGCTACCAGTCACTAAGAATAACCCACAGCAGTCTTGGAAGTAGAAGATATCAGTGTCTTTTAACATAGTATCGGTGCCTGACATTTGCAGACTGCAGACTGTAGACTTTTCAACTAAATATCACCCTCCCAATTCCATTCCCGAAAGGTAACCGTAAACAGGCTAGCTCGAAGTGCTATTTAGGCTAATTTGGCTAAAATTCAGGCTAACCAGAGCGCTATTTAGGCCTAAATGTAGTCTGCAGTCTGCAAATGTCAGACACCGACATACGGTATTTCCTTTTTGTTGTATAGTATTCCACACGTGGTATTTTAACAATTACTACTCTTTATTCTTTCAAGAAACACGTACAGACGAACAAAATGACTGTAAAACAGTAACTCAGTTAATCGCTCGATGCTTGTCCAAGAGCAGCCTACAACTTACAGTGCGTTTCACAAAACTTTTGACAAACGGTTTCCGAAGTTTGTTTGAAATTCCAAAGTTCGCTACAAACCTGGAAATTTCATTACATAGTTGTCAATCAAATCGTGAACTTGGAAACATTCGATGGGAATTTAGGGCCTGTTTACATGGAAGGAGGGTGTCCAGGCTAACCGGGCTACCCGGCAAGCCGGCTGAGAAGGGCTAGCACATAGCCCGGCTTTACATGCAACTCACCTAACCGGGACAGTGAGTGGGCTGCGTGTGTTATTTTTTGAACGGCCGCTAAGCACAATAAACAAAATGGTCGAACAAAGAAACTTTTTCATGATCTTATTTCAGGCACGGGCCTGTTCTCTGCTTGAGACTCATCTATTACATTGATCTCTTCAGACTGACTATCATTCTGTTCTGCAGATAGCACTGGCTAATGGTAACGACGAAAAAATTCACTTCGCGCCGCCATGTTTTCGCGGCTTATCTCACCTCGTCTAGACGAACCGTTTACATGGTAATAAAAGGCTATCCCGCCTAGCCGATGCCCCGGGCAAGTAGACAGGGTGCCCCGGGCTGGCTGGCTACCCTGTCTAGCATGTAAACGCTTCAATGCGTTTTCTAAATATAAAGAAATGTGTGAGAAGTTAGCCCTTCCAGATTAGTTCGGTTAGCTTGGTATCCCTCCCTCTTCTGGTTATAAGCATAGCGATTCAGTGTTGCTTAAAACGTGATCGAGACATTGGCAGAAAGGCCGTGTTAAGCGACGTCAAAAAAGCCTCCACTTATACCCCCGCTTTAAACAAAAACCCGCGCGTGCCCTTAAATATTCAGAGTCCTGACTTACCTTGATACGCCACAAGTGACGTGACGAGACCATGATTTTCCTGACACGCCGCAATGAACGTATCAGGAACATGGTACTCCCCGATCGACAAGTCACATTTACTGACATCTCGAGAATTTCACGGCCACGTAAATTCCACGAAATTACTCATTTCACACAGTGCTTATTTATACGCTTTGCGCAAAGCGTAAATGAGTGTACAGATGCGTTATGGGTATCTTTACCCAATAGCATAGACAAGCGTTGTTGTATTTTGGCAATATACCTCTACGAAATCCACGAAGAAGCCCAAAGACAGGATAATAAGATCTGCGTTTATTAGCTGTTTATCTGACTAAAAGCTTCCTTTACATGCCGTCAAATTCGCTAAGTAAGTTCTTCCGTACGAAGCACTTATTAGCACAGGGGACATTTTACGCCATGACAAAACTCTGTTTTCCAGCAACCGGAGCGTTCTGATATTTTACCCTTCATTTGGTGATGGGCAAAAGAACAAGCAAGTGGCATTTACTCTTGTCAACTCATATAAGTGTTCCCTATCCTCTACTAGGTATGCAGGAAATCGCCACAGGCAGTATACATTAGTATAAGGAGTTCAGACGATATGCACTGCTCTGTATCACAGACCTATATGTGTACACTTGCAGTATATATCAGTATACCTTTCCGTAACACACTATGTCTAACGGGTTCATTATACGTCCTCTATACCTGCCATTTCACTGCCAGACATGCAGTGAGGCAAGAGACATGCGACGAAAAAAGTGAGAAGTTTTGCGCACCTTGTCAACTTTCATCATTTTCGTGCGAGTACATCGGATCCTCCGAAAGAATTTGCGAGTCCCAGAC
>JAHPZR010025908.1:0-17500 GCA_019787425.1 Platygyra sinensis
AAAGAAGCTATATAAGAAATCTAAGAATATGTATATAAAAGAGATAAAAAGACTAGAACTAGATTCATATACAGTTATAGCGCGCGTAGCTTGGCCGTTTTTAAGCAATTTGAGGGCACTAGGAAAGTGGAAAGCCGCGATAAGGAGTGCCAAAGCCGTGAGGAGCCTGGGAGAGAGACAACTGAGAACTGCCTACACAGATGGCTAGCATTGTTTGTTAGTCCAGTACGCTGGCGTACGGGCCATTTCCATTGGCTCAGAAGGCTAACACGTCAATTAAAATCTCCTAATGGACAGTCCCAATGGACATGATTGAACATCACTGATTACAATGTAGATCTTCTGCACGCAAACAGAAAATGATGGAGATCAATTGTCGAAAGCATCAAGCCTGAAAATTCTTCACGAATATCGTGAAATTGTTAACTGCCAAACACAAGCAAGAACAGCTGTAAGCAATTACCCTCAAGGGCGAAATGTGCTTTCGCAAAAGCATGATTTTCCCGTGTTTCAGTGTTTGCACTCAACAGACAAAAATGAATGGTTATCGTTATAATTTGTTAAAGAGCAATTTCTGAAAATTATCGCTGAACTTCACAGCAATCGAATTGTTGTCTGAAGTTTTTTTGCCCTTTTGTTGTTTGAGGACTCCGATCCCGTGACGAAACGGTCGTTAGCAATAGAGGTGAAGTTATGAAGTGTTATTTTTCATGCACAGGCATGGCACACACGATCAGATGATACGTCTGATCTTTCTATTTCTAGACCAATTTCGGATTTCTGAAATCCTTTACGCTTAGAGGCCTTGAAAAGATTTTGCATGTTCATGTTCAAATTGCTTAAAACGCAAGGTTTGCAGGGTAATACAATTATTAAAAATAACTGCCCCTTTATAAAAAAACACACTTTTAGTCGATTCTAATTTAACCCTATTAATAACTAGTTTGTCCTTATTCCTAATGTCATAATCATGAATAATTTATTATGTCTTTTAAATTGAATTTGGGGCCATTCCCTTGAGGTACTTTTCAACCAGTAATAATAACACATAACACTGCACACTAGCCAATTTTTTGTCATAGAACTGCAAATTTTAGTTTGGGGTCAAAATTTGTCGGGACATCAGCTTGCCGCACACTAGACGATTTTTTTGTTGCCACTAACACGTTTAGGCTTGGGGCCGAGTCAATCTCTGCCATGTTAAAAAAGACCCAGGCTTGTTCACATGACTTTCATGACAATTCCTCATTTGTTGAGGTACGTCCGCGCCCCAACAAATTGTCTTGGTCCACAGCACACTAGCTGACAAGGCCCGACAAGACGTTTTGAGATCTAGCACTGTCAGATATCGCCCAACAAGCCCCGATCTTGTCACAGACTTGTCTGAATTCACTGCACACTAGCTATACTAACAGGAGAAGATTTTTAGTCGGCTGACAAAAAACGGCTAGTGTGCGGCAGCCTTAAGACACAATCAAGATACAGTTGCAGCAAGTTAGTATACTTGAGGCCAGTACAGCGACAGACTACATCTGATCGGCTGAGACCGAGACATTGCTATTATTTTTTACAAGCTTGAGATTCTGAGACTCTAGTTTGGGATGCCAAGACTTTGAGACTGGCCGAAAATTTGCAGACAATGATCATTTTCAAGGACCATTCTATACCCAGGGTTTTAATTAACCTGTAACACCTGTTACAGCTGAGTATGACTGATTTTTTTCTTGATGCTATGAGTGAAACTGCCTGTTGTTGATAAAATTCACCCATAAAGTAACAAATTTGCTACAGGTGTGGAGAGCCCCACTCTTCTGTGCTATCTTCTAGCTAAAATTCATATACATGTAGGAGATCAAGTTCCTGTCTTCAACAAAAACCACGGAAGGAAACTGCAACGCAACTATATTAAGTATATAGACAGTATCAATTTCACAGATTGCACATACAGTCACTATCACATGGTCAGTTTGGGCCAAATATAATGACAAATTTAGGGGTGAACCATATGCATACTGGCCCGGGTTGTTCAAAGGATGGATAACGCTATCCACCGGTTAAATCACTATCCAGTGGATAGTGTGGTTTGTTTTGTTAACACTTATCCACTGGATAGCGATTTATCCGCTGGATAGCGTTATCCAACCTTTGAACAACCGGGGCCTGGCCCTGGTTGTTCAAAGGCTGGATAACGCTATCCACCGGATAAATCACTATCCAGTGGATAGCGTGGTTTGTTTTGTCAATACTTATCCACTGGATAGCGATTTATCCGGTGGATAGCGTTATCCAGCCTTTGAATAACCAGGGCCAGGCCCCGGTTGTTCAAAAGCTGGATAACGCTATCCACCGGATAAATCGCTATCCAGTGGATAAGGTATTGACAAAACAAACCACGCTATCCACTGGATAGTGATTTATCCGATGGATAGCGTTATCCAGCCTTTGAACAACTGGGGCCAGCTGATCTATAAACAGTCACTTTACCGCACACTAAGTTTCTTTGTAATAGAGGCTGAGAAGGATCTGATCTCTTTGGCAGAAGATAACTTTTAGCTGATTAATAACATTAGTGCTGAAGATGGTATTGCTTGCAGGTAAAATGAAGCAAGCAAACAAGATTGAAAATAATATGACGTAGATCTGTTTTTTTAAATACTCAACTATACCACTAGCACAGTCATCACTTGCAATTGCATGCAGTACGTATACGGTATCCAATGATCTCTCCCTAAGAGGTCAACACATTATATGTATCATGAATTGATATAGGGAAGATGTTAGTCGATCACATGTTAGGAATACACAATTCTAGGAGTATCGGCTGGCAGTTCCACACGCAGCACAACTTCTTGAAATCCATGCGCTATAGCTCGCAGCTGACCATGCAAGATTTCATCAAGTTGCTGATTGTCAGAAATTTCATTTCGTTCGTACGTGCACATGTTAGCTCGGAAGCGACATCACTATTTAAGCCAAATAACAGAACGCTTTCTCATACCTCTGATTCCTGCTTTGCATCACTCATTGGTATGCTCAATAATGAGTGTTTTTATCGCACACTACACAAAAGAACTTCACATCGCAGTTGCACACACGAACTCGAGGATGTTGAGGAAGCTGTCCATATTTGGTTAACCATACCAAATAAAGCCGGTAGAACCAGTCCTTCACGGCCGTGGAAAATGGCGGCAATTTTTAAGGGAATAATCGGTCTGGTCGTGAGCCGCAGAGTTTAATCCAGTTTTTCACGGAACAAGCTAGACCTGCAGAGTATAAAGGTACGACTCCAAGGCTAAATCGTACTGCCTGTTTATATTGTATTCATTTAGGATCCCATGGGCTCCTCAGTCTCTGATCATTCATATCTGCTGACCCGGCAGCCGGGAAAGGTCTCAAATCGCTCAAATGCCGGCAGTCACGGAAATTTTCACAGAATTTCCACTGAAAGATGTTTTCAAACTTCTTGATGATATGGTAACTGAGCTATCTGAAGTAGACTCGAGCTGCAATGGCCCTTCCAGAGGAAACAACGAGGGCAGTATGTCATCGTGACTCTCCAGTGAGCACTATAAACGATGCTCATGCATGGTCTGTTGGTCGGAGACAAAGAGTCGGGAAGCGTTTTCAAGTATTTGAACGATGAATGGCCACAAGATTAGGTTAACCAAGGGACGACCTCTCTCACTAAGAGAAATCCGTTGCCGTTAAAACAGAACTATTTTTTATATATCCATAGAGGGTGACAAAGAGGGGGGGGGGGGGGGGGAAATGGGGGTGTCATGATCCCGTTTCACGCGCAATTTTTAACAAAATTTCGCGTCACGAACAGTTTTAACAAAATTTCACGAATCACGAAATTCAACATAAGATCGAAGCTCTTACCTTATCCACAAAGGTACCAAGAGACTATATTCATATGCCCAGAAAGAGGCTGTGGTTCACGATTCATCACAGCAAATACTGCCGTAATAATCACGTTTGTTTCACGATGTGGTCAATTGAGATGTAGATCACAATGTTTCAGCTGCTTCCACTGTTAATCAGGCAAGGAGTTCAACCAGTTACGCGACACCATTTGCTGTATATTACGATGCTATTGTTGTAGTAAAGTGTACCTAATCCCAAAGCGAATACGGTGGCCGGGTTTGGAGGACGTGCTCATAAAATCCTGAAACCGGTGACCGAAATCACAGGCATAACTTCTGATCTGAACGGGCTGTTAGCTTCTGAAGTTCAGGATAGTTATGCTGACCTAAACACGATAATCTCCGATTTTAAAAAATATTAGCCCCCGCTTATCTAAATAGCTGCCTCGATTTTCTTATCTCAATTTCTCTCGTGACTGACCTTTTTTTTATTACAAATATAGTACTTTTTTTTTCAGTTCAACTATCGTAATAAATCTTAAGCCGTCCACACACCACCTGCCTCGATTAGCCTTGCTATTTGCAGGTGGTGTAATATTTGTATATTTAATGTAAGAAATAAAGATGTTGTTGTTATCTAGAGCTCTATGTGACAAAGAAATAACTCTGCCAAAGCGAGTACGAATTGATATTGATAAAAAGTTGATCGCATTGAGGTCAAGGGAATATTCCCTTTGGTCTCAGTTTGCTGATTCTCCAAAGTCTTCCTCGTCAGAGCCAGAGTCATATTCCGAATCTTGATGGGCATTTTCAAAGGTTAATCTATACCCGATAGGTGACTCTTTTTCGTATATATTCAAGGGAAGAGTTCCACCAGATTTAAAGAGTTGGAGTTGGAGGTTGGAGATTGGTCGACCTCCAAGGTTTTTCCATACAAGAACGCCAAACCTGATAAGGCAACAGTGTTTGTGTGATCTAGGCCTAGTCAAGTTAAAGATTGCCAGGCGAAGGTTGAAAACACCGATGCACATATGGTGTACAATAACCCTGGCGGGGGGGGGGGGGTACTCCCTATAGTGGCCTATACGGGGAGGCTCCGCCCGAAAGGGGTACCTTTTTCAGGCTTCAGGTATATAAAAGGGTAGGGATTTCACAAGTTGAGGTATATAAAAGGGTAGGGAAATCGGTGATTTAGGTATTTAAGAGGGCCTTTAATTACAATATTTCGAATAGACGCCCCTTATGGCTGTATCAGTTTATTTATTAAGGACTACATGAAAATGAGAAACAAAACTTCCTAAATTAGATATGCGCAGGTGCGAAAGGGGTATCTTTCTTCAATAAAAGGTATATAAAAGGGGTACCTTTTCTGCCAAAATGGTATATAAAATGGTAAGGGGTTGGACCTCGAGGCGGAGCCTCCCCGTATTAAAATTTGTTAAGTACCCCCCCCCCCCCCCGGGACAATAATGAGGTTACAAAAAGGACTACCGACGAAGATACAATTGAACAACAAATGGTAGGAAACCCGGAATGTGGAGTAATTACGAAATCTCAAGAAAAACATCAATCGCCAGAAACGCCTCACCATGGAATGAAATTTATAACGTATACGAGATGGCCTTAGACATGGACAATTTTGTTGACCATATAACTGCTTTTCCGTCACGGATGTTCGACCGGCACGGGTTTTACCAACCCCTTCGAGTTTGAGAGAATCGACACGAAGAACTCTAGATCCCTTCATTCCTTTGCTGAATAATTTGACGGCTAAATGTTTATACCTAATCACCTAATTGTATCCGTATCTTTTAGGACTTTTATCTCAAACACTCTGAGATATCTCAGGTCATTCTTATGCCGGAAGCTTACCAAAAATCAAAGAGTTTCGCCTAATCTATCTGTTTATATATAAAAAAAATAATAATAAGAGAACTGAACCTTGTCGTCATTTTAACTAACAGCAGCAATTGCTGTAATCTTTGTAACCAATAGAATTATTTTAATTTTTACAATTCTATCTTGCACATAAGTTAACATAGGATGTCTCATACTAATTTTAAAAGATTTTAGAGTTTTTATCATTTTCCTGTAAATATTCAAATGTTATAATTATATTGGTACCGTATAGCGTGCGTATGTCCTTACCTGATTTCAAACCGAAAAGGACTACTTTCGAGTCAGAAAAAGCACACTGAGATTCACAAAATCCCCAAGTTTGGTGTTAATCAGGCTAGCACTAGTTTTAACTGAGATACAGCGATTTGAAAAAAAAGTAAAATATATGGCCACTTGGACACAACCTCGTTCCCAGGGCCTTTTCCTTGGCTTGGGGGCGGGAAAAGGCCCTGGGAACGAGCATTTCTAATTAATTTCTTTTGTAAATTTTGAGATTTTCAAATGGCCGTATCTTGCTTACTATTGGGTCTATTTACACCAAACTGCGGGATTTGTAAAGCTTTTGTAAAGCTTGATCTGCACTTTATGACTAGGTGGATCAGAGTAGTTGCTAATCCCAGACTCGTAACCTAGTCCTTCACGGTTTGAAATCAGGCAATGATCAATCAGTGTTGGTATTTTGCTAGTGTCCCCAATTAGTCTATCTAGGCTAAACACATAGACACTTAAAGTTTTACTTATTTTTGGCACTCTTCGTCGGCCTATCGCCAGTATCACAAGTTTGGTCGAACGAAGTAATCAAACTCAGTGAAATACACCCATGACAAAAGCGCATTACACTTGCACGCTTCAGCCAAGCCTTCCGTTTAACTTTAACCTGTGCTATAAATACTGTTTTCTATTTCCATTATTGATAGCTAACCGGAAACATTACTGGAAAGTAACCATAATATCGTAGCCAATTATCAGCTTAATGACTTCAACATCGCAGGACACCAGGACACTTGGTATGGCTTTCCTTAGAATTCATTCGTTTACTAAGACACAATTTCTCTGTCACACTACTCAGTAACTCTTTTGCACATCCAATTACAGATTTTCGAACGGTGCAGGAAAGAGGCGGTACGGCCAGGAAGTGTAGCGTGAGGCCGGTGGAGAGGGTGTATACTGAGAGAGGAGAGTAACGATGTACCGGATTTCTTGGAAAGGACTACAGTGTTGGCTTAGGGAGTGGAAGTAGTGAGTGATCGCGCTCAATACAGATTGATTGTTCCATCCGGTTTCATGGTCTAAAATTACTCGATTCTGATTGGCTGAGAGCACTGCAGTTCAAGTGTAACACCAGCGCAAAAAGTGTCACACCGGTGCAAAAAGTGTAACACCAGTGCAAATTGCACATCGTAATTCTGGATTATGATTTGCAGAAAGACAATGGGAAATTTTGTAGGCCAATGATATCATGTAAAGCAGTGACAAAAATTTTGTACGGAAACTTGAAAAAAACTTTCTCGAATGTGAAAAAAAACATGGCCTCAAGAAACATTTTAGGGCACTTTTTCCGCGCGAATTTTTTTTTTTCTAGTTCAATTTGAAATTAATTTGCACTGGGGAGTTTTTCAAAAAGCTTAATTGCACTCGCCGAAGTAGGCTCGATTTCCAGCCGTTTTGTGAGCCCGCGTTCCTTGCCCCACACCAGTTGGGAGGAGGATAAATCACCAGACTCCAGGAGCCAGACTCCCATAACGGCTGGAAATCGAGCCTATCGCCGAAGCGGCTCGTGCAATTTCAGCTTTTTGAAAAACTCGTGCAAATTACTTCCAAATTGAACTCGAAACCGTATGATTACCTATATAAACATTTGTGTCGTTGAAGTTTTTGCGGTTTCGTCAAATTACCACGTTTTGTTAATACTTTAAGCCCCACAATCTTCATGACTCACAAACAGAAAGCAGCAAAAGATCGAGACCGATTTTTTTCAGGTTTTTATTCAAAACAAAAGACACTTGAAGATATTAACATGTTTAACACCGAAATAAGCGGTGAGAAAAGAGCGCTATTAAAAACTACAGAAATAAAGGTTGCTACATTCCAAACGTCACACTAATTCAAATTGCAGAATAGATGAGAGCAATAAAACTAAAATAAATCGCCAGGAATGCTTTTTCCTATGTTTAATGGATCGTTACCTCAGCCCTAAAGGTTTTCTGTTTCGTTAATGCCTCAACTGACGCTAAAAAAAGCTTCCGCAACAATTTTGATACAGAAATAAAAGCGAGGAAACTTCTTGAACCAGGGGTTATGGATTGTGTAAAAATGAAAAAAAAAAAAAAAAGAAAAAAAAAAGAAACTTGTGAACCCACAAAATATTTCTTCCCATTTGGCAAAATTCAAATTTGAAGATTGGCTCGTGTTTTGGCGGTCTCAACGACTCCGACAGCATATCAAGAGAAGTTGGCAGCTGTCTTCGCGTGAAAACAGTGTTCAATTTTTAAACAAACCAAACACATGCCTCTGAAAGTTATTAACGTATTATGAAACAGCATGTGCTTGGCGAAACAAACAGATTCCCACCTGCCACTATGGCCGCCACAAAAGGAGAAACAAATTACCTGTTTTCGTTACAGTCGACAAAACAACGCTACTGAAAAATTAAAAATTACACATATATGTACAACTTTGTTTCGAAGTCAAAGCTACTATTTTAATTTTGAGCACTTCGAGACAATGCAGGCTAGACTTGTAAAAGAAGCTTAAAATTATAAACGATAAATATACATGTAGTATATGTTAATGGCGGATTTCTACTAATAACAGTGGGGTTTGAAAAAAAAATAGGCGGGGAGAAAAGCGTATAGCTTGCTGGGCGATAAAATAAATACATCAATTTTATCGTTTTCAGAAGTTATTTAATTATAACAAAAGGCCAATTTAGGCTCGGATTATTAGACGCCGTTCTCCATAGTGATACGAACTCAGTTCATTGAACTGGATTTGGCTCATGTGAAGTATCTGGCGTCGATTAACGACAAGAACCCACATGTGAACCCGGCCTTGGCGATTCACAGCAGTATCTGTTGGCCGGTACCGCACAAGGCAAAAGTGAACTGTAATCTGCATGCAATCAATCTCTTGATGCAATATATTGTGTTTTAGCTGCGGTTCACATGGTTCAAGGCGTGACTGACACGTTTTCACAATTGTCGGGCCAAAGACACGAAACTTGTGTTGGTTTATTCAAATATGACTACACAGGATGTCCTCAGTCGGATGATGGACAAACTGTTTCTGTACATATTAGTCGCGACAACCTCTGAAATTTGGCTTCCCACGATCACAAAAGCTTTATACTATTTAATTTATTGAGTTTTCAAAAGGACAAAACCAATTTTAAATGTAGATTAGTCTTGTTTTTGCCAAGACGTAATTGGTCCAATTTTTATTTTCGGATTAAAAGATAAGAAAAATAATGAACCTCGCCTTTCAAACCTTTTATATTGTCTTTAGTTTCGCAGAAACTGAAGTACAATGTTCCCGTTATTCACGCTATGTTAACCTTGATAATATTAAACTTGTTTAAAAGCCACGGGGACGTTCTGCAAGTATTAAATGCCTTTATAAAACCAAAAGTTCCTCAATATTATACAAGTTATACCGTCGCCAAGAAAACCTGTCAAACACGTCAAGCTGTTTATTCAGACCAAAGTCGTTTGTAACATTTGAGTGGGTGTAAATCACATGAATATTCACAAATCCACGTGTTTTCAACTTCAGGTTGCGGCGCTCTGTTTTATTTTTTTGTTTCCCTAAGGCGGCCACGTTGAATTTTCAGGTGGTATATTGAAAGCGGAAAAAATCAAGACTTTTTCACTCTGTCTGGGATTCCAGTTCGTCATTTCAGCGAGGCCAGTAAAATGGCAGTTAATCTTTCTATCGCGACTGGTTTGTTTTGGTTGAGCATCTGGATCATCCTTACATTAGCATCGGCAGCCGCCACAGTCGACTTGTGCGGTTTCGACGAAATCAGCGACGAAAATTCTACGCTTTCGTTGAACTTCTCCAGCGAGAATAAGAAGAAAAAAGACACCGAGTGTAGCCGTGTTATCTTGCTGAAGTCCTCGAGGGTGAAGTTCGTCGTTGAAGAATTGAACATTGCAAGCGGAGCGGTTTTAGAAATTCAAGACGGTCCTGGCCCGAATAAAGGCAAAAATCTTGGGCCCAAAGCTGACATTCAGTTGCCTTCGACTTATGTTAGCTCAGGTAATGCTTTGTTCATTTTGTTTAAGAACGGTCAAGGCGAAAAAGGCGCTTCGAGTTTTCGCGGGAAAATTCTCTTCTGAACCGTATCAAGACACGTGCAGTTGTCGAGGAGTCACGAATGGGTTGCTCGAATGCTCTGAGAGTGATCGTGAAAGAAAGTGTAAAGTGAAGTGCGAACCGTCACACATGGATCTATCAATAAATAAAGACGTAACGTGTGATCTCGTGAAAGGAAAGTGGGATATTGATATACATAACACACCTCCCTCATGTCAGAAGGTGCAAAAACCATTACAAGTCAAGGCGACAGTGAATTTTAATTATGCTAATCTATCATGTGCGGACATCGAACGAGAACAAGTCCAAAATGCCTTCGGGGAGTTCATCAGAAAGAATAGCGACGTTCAAAACAAGGGTGTGTGTTTCAGTTCAGACGGCAACTGTAACGGAACAAACCTCACTTGCACGTATGACCAGTAGTTCAGCGAAGGTAACTGTTACTATTACAGATCACATAGTGGAACCACCAACGTTCAAAGACGCCAATTCAAAACTTCAAGAGCTAGTCACAGCTTACGAAAGCCTGCAGCTTGTAACCATATTGGACTCTGACAAATTGATCATGAAGAAAGGAAATAAATCATTCAGCGCCGACAAGGATTCATTTACTAAAAAGATCGCCCCTCTGTGTAATGACCAATATGACTACATCAAGGTCCCTGGCAATGATACTTTTGTCTGTTCCACCTGCCCTCAGCATCATGAATATAATGGTACATCCCACATCTGTCAAATATGCCCCAATGGCAGTTTTGCATCTGAAGGAGCCAAGACCTGCATAAAGAAAAATAATACTGAAATGTTGAAGCCTAACAAGACTTCATGCATGAATGCATGCATGAAAGGGAAACAGCTTGATGCAAGCTCTGGGATGTGCGAATGGTGTCCCTTTAGATACATACCAAAACTCCTCAATGAAGCTCAATCCAGAATGTGCTCCTTGTCCTGATCAAAAGAAGACCATTTTTCCCGGGGCTCAAAGTGTGGCAGAGTGCCTTGATCCTTGTTCATCTGGTACCTTCCAGAACACATCAAATCATTCATGCCAAGATTGTCCCATTGGCTTCTATATGGATGTTGACAAACATGCATTCACCAAGTGCAAGATGTGTGATAGTGGTGAGACCACGAGAGCTGTTGGTAGCAAAGAGATTAATGACTGCTACAGAAAGTGCATACCAGGGCAGTTTTATAATTCTCAAACAAAGATGTGTAGTCCTTGTCCAGAAGGTAAATATCAAGATGAGATAAACATGGATACCTGTAAGGTTTGTCCTGGCAGCAAAACAACTCTGGATTCAGGATCAAACAGTTTGTCAGCATGTGTCACACTTTGTGGACCAGGACAATTTCTCAATGACTCCACAGATAAGTGCGATGACTGTCCACTGAATACATATCAAGACCTTCAACAGCATCAATCCAATGAATGTAAGTCATGTGGTTCAAATAAATTCACCCAGGCTACAAGACAGTCCAACATTTCTCAGTGTGGTTGCAATAAGGGCTGGTACATGAATATATCTGTCTCTTTGTGTAACAAGTGCCCTAAGGGGACATACCAGGATCAGTTTGGTCAAGAACAGTGCAAGCAATGTCCTGATGGTAAAAGCACAGTCAGCGATGAACAGTCAGATGAGTCATCTTGTCTTATCACTTGTAATGAAGGACATTTCTTTAATCCCATCAAGAAAGTGTGCGATGCCTGCCCCGAAGGCAAATACCAGGCAGCCAAAAATCATTTTCAAGAGAGCTGCACATTATGTCCAAGCAAGAAGACAACTGAACAGGAAGGTACCAGTGACCCCAAAAGTTGTATACCAACCAAGGAGGAGAAATTTGAAACAATCAAAACATCTCTCAGATTTGTATCTCTAACATGGAGTGAGGAGCTGGAAGACAAAAACAGTGCTAAATACCAAAAGGTAAAGGAAACTATAGAGGATGCAATCAGATTTGAGTTTCGTCAAGATCCATCATTTGAAGCTGTTGAAGTTACCAACCTACGAAGTGGCAGTGTTATTGCAGAGTTTGACCTACAATTTAATGATAAAGCTGATTACAAGCCTGTGAAAATCCTTCAAGATGCTGTGCAAAATGGAAAAGTGGCAAACTTGACAGTTTCTCCAGAGTCATTCAAAATTTTACGTCAAAGCTGTAGCCAACCCCTTGGCATGGAAAATGGTCAAATACAGGATGACCAAATAACAGCATCGTCATTCTTCTTGAAATATGAACCATCTGAAGGAAGACTAAATGCCAAAGGAGGACGTGCCTGGCATGCAAGGTACACCCGTGATGAAGAGTATCTGCAGATTGATTTCAGGAGAGACGTCAACATCACAGGTGTTGCCACACAAGGACAATCTACACAAGCATATTATGTGACAGCATACAAGCTCGGCATGAGTGATGATGGAGAAACCTGGAATGAATACGAAGAAGATGACAAACCAAAGGTACTTAAGTACTTGTAGCTTAAATTTTAATTTACAGTCTGCAGTATTCGCAAATAAATATACGGTACTGAGCAGCATCCAGATAACAGCAGGCCATCAAATTCTTATCATGAAAAGCCCTGTGGGGACGAGCCAACAAAGTATGCATGTATGGAAACTTGGTGATCAAAATTACAGGTGGAAAGTATAGAAAAGAGTGATTGTAACAAGGTGGTCTATTTATGTGGATATACATGTCAGGTAGGGTTCTACAGCTGAACCTTAAGGGTGGCAAAAGGCCCTTCAAAAAGTAACAGTCTTTCAAAATTGTAGTCAAATTTCACAGGTGTCATCACTTAGGAGCCACACCTTGTTTTTCTGGGCATAGGAAATTATTATAATGTCTCACATTTTTTCAACTGGGGACTCGTGTTTAGAGCTACCAGTAAGTAATATACAGCTGTTTCGGGAAAGGATGTCCATAAGAAGGGTAAGAGTGTTCGCGAAAATGCCGAAAGGTAGTATGGGAGATATTCAATAAAACAAATTCAACTTGTAGTGAGCCCCCAGAATCGAAGATGCCACGACTGTCCAGTGAAGACCTATGGTAGCGAACTATTTGGATAAAAGAGTTCTTGGGATTTAGCGTAGATAAAGTGGCATTACGCACAGGCTCATGCATGTTGAAGCACTCTCTTGCTATCCCTCTACCAAAACACGTCCAAAATCAAAGGGTTCATTAGCGATGGCTCTGCATGTGCACCACGATTTTTGGTACATTTCTCCGACTTTCTCTGCAAAGCACGACATAAAATAAGTAAGATTAAAGTTGTCAGAATCATGCTTTCTCTGTGAATCCTAACTCTTTGTTACTAATTCATGGTCTGAATCATTTGACTGAATTTTGAAACTCTCACTTATATCTCAATGTCAGTAACAAAGCGTGAGCATGTATTTCTAGCTGACGTTTTCGATAGCACTGCCATCATGTTTTCATTGACTCAGACTGACAGTTTACCATAATGCCTTTCCGCATTGTCGCGTATGCTTTTATGCTTCTTTCGGACAACCTTTCTCGAAACAGCTGTATAAAAGATCTAGTTACCTTACTTTGATCACATCAAAAATGTGGCATATGACTGAACAGGCTCAAAATAACATTTGAAATAGAGGAGCAAAATAGTCAGAATTGTGCAATCTGCCACAGTTTGGTTGTTTCGAGACTATTCTTAGTGTGTTGAGTGTGTAATAAGGTTTGATGTGTTGTTCTCATTATTCCAACATTCCTAGCTGTGGCATTTAAAATTTCTCAGAAAAGAGGAAAGTGTTGCTTAATGATTTAGGCTATTATTTATTTAGTACCAAGGTATTATCTTTGTTAGTGTTCCAGAGTGAGGCATTTTTAGTCCTGCTTTGTGTAGGCAGGCATATGTTGCCACCCCGACAATGCTAAATGAATTGTACATCAAATTGGTTTCAAATTAGCTTCATTGTGATTTCCCTTGTCCCAGGTGATTGTAACTCAGCATAATGTTAAAACCACAAAAACATATTAGTCGAACTAGTTTGAACTAATTTTGATCTACAAGTCACAACACATGCATTGTTAGGTCACTCCCTTCAATAAATAGTGTTTAAGTACTTAACTAAAGCAAAGCGTTGACTTTCATTGGTCAATTCAGCATCTTCTATTTGCCCATGGGTGTATGCTGCTGATGTACTAGATAACTAAAGCAAAGCACGCACTTTGTGATGTAGCTCAATGAAAAAACTTTTGTTGTTCTTATGTCTCAATGTTATGTTATAAAACAAATGGTAAACATCATAGTGTGTACATTGAGTTATGGATGCACTTGGGAGGTTTGCTAAGCACTCAAGAAGCTAGAGTCGCACCCAGCTATTGCCTTATGCGACTCTTACGCTTCTTTCATGCTTAGCAACCTCCCGCCTGCATCCATAACTCAATAGTAAACGCTATGATGTTCACCATTTTGTTAATTAGTAAATACAATTTGTTACATTAGGTTTTCAAAGGAAATGATGACTCTGACACTATTGTGAGAAACAACCTGGCAACAGCAGTCAGAGCTCGGTTCATCAGATTTCTGCCCCAAAGCTGGAATATACGTATTTATATGCGCGTGGAAGTCTATGGCTGCCTTCCTGTTGATATACTTCTACCAACTAAGCCTACGACTGACGGAGATGCTGCTGCAGTGACAGTAAAGAAGGATGAAAAGTGGCCATGGGGTGCATATCTTGGCATTGTTTTTGCAATCCTGCTTATTGTTGGAGTGGTGGTTGCGGTCATCTGCTGGAAGAGAAAGAGCAAAGCCAAGAAACAGGAAGCTGAAACAGACGAGGCGTTGATGGGAATGCACAAGTGTGGTGATAGAGAATATAGAGTTATTGAGAAAAATGCTGCTGAGCCTGATGAAGATGATGAAAATGTTGTTTGATAGATAAATCATCGTGAAGTTAAAATTAATATTCAGGAATGAAAATGCCTATCATAGATGACTTCAACTTTCCAACATCAAACTAAACTGATTGAAATCTTTACATCTAAAACCGTTGGTCATAAGATTATATCAAGCCAATACAGAACTTAATTAATGATCCGTTAAATTTTGAGATTATTTTTGCTGAACAGCTCTTTTAGTGTTGAAAGTACATTGAAAGTAGTTTAGAGGAAGTCACTGACTCAATAGTTTACATGAGAAGCGATATATTTCTTTTTGGAGCATGTTGCCATCATGCTATTTACTCCCCAACCTTGTCAGCATTATGATTGTCAAAAAAGGTCAATTTGACAACATTTTGAGTTGTGTTTTCAATACTACTATATTAATGATTATCTACCAAGTTGTGACATTCTTTATTTGCATTAAGCTGACTTCTCAGTCAGTATTTGGTAATACTCTTCAGCTCTAATCCATCCCCACTCTTCTCTCTCCTTCACATCCCTTTAGGAGCTGAAAGCAATGAGAGGCAGGTATATTTACAGGGTATCCAGGTCTTCTCTGGAGTGTTTTTCCCACTTAGAGATTAGAGTTGACCATAATGATATATTGGCCTGAAACTTGAGAGTTTACTTGTAGCTATTCCAAACAGTCTCCACCCTTCACATGAAGGGAGGAGAAAACAGAACACAGAAAGCAGTCAGGTGCACCTGACTGCTTTCTGTGTGCAATTAACTTAAATACAGTTGAAGTCAGTCTGTCACCGTGCTTTGGATCAGAGCCACTTCACAGTGGTTCAACTTGTTGCAGTCTCATTTTCATTAGGTACAAGCATGATCATAGCATAAGCATATGTAAGCAAGATTTGTGTAAATTCATCTAATGGAGAGTACTCAGCTGTTGCGAATCCATAAGGTTATAGAATATTCTGCAGTACAGTAGTTGATTTTTTCATGTTGAGTTTTATATTATGTTGTAAAACTAGCTGTGTAGAAGGCAAACATGCAGTTAAGTGTTATATATATATCTACTTATTCTTAAAGTTTTAAATTAAAACATCACTAAAATGCAGTGGCTTTTAGAAATTATAGAGATTAATGCTTCTAGAATTCCACTACGTAAGGCTTATTAAAATTAGAAACCTTACAATAGTTCCCAAGCAGATGATTAAACAGAGATACTATCTCAATGATTTCATAGAAAGATTGCAAAGTATTTTAGAGCTGATTTAGCTATAGCAAGCTTAATGATATTTAATAAAAATAATATGTAGCTAATGATGAATAATTATTATATTTTAGAATGATAAAAACAAGCACAAATTAGTATTTATATGTTGACTTTTCAAGCCATGCCATGCACTTTGTAGGTTTGCAATAAACAGGTACATTCATTTAGAAATTGCTTTGGATTTGTATTATGTCATCCTTGGAGACCAAGGGACGGCTAGTTGGGACAATCTGATATATTTTCAGGTGATGCAACAGTTTTGAACAAAAGTTTGCTTCAAGAGTAGGAGAACGGCCCTCCCTCTGGGTTTCTGAGAACGGTATTGCACAAGGGGATAGCATACTTACTAGCAATTTAGAATTAATTGGATGAAAGAGATTCCAAGGACTGCCGTTAAGGTTCAATTTATTTGGCTGTCGGAGAAATCTTGGAATTCGATTATCTCCAAAATTTGACCACAATATATGGGTTATTGACCAAGTGTGAGGTCAATAAAGCTGAATATTGGCCAAGTAATTTTTTTGCATGTTGATATGGACTGAGATGGAGTTGAGTTCCATTAAGATATGCAAATTAAATAAGAATGAGGCCAGTATCCAGCCATGTTGACCTTACAAGCTTGATTAATAAATGATTTTATTATATGGAAAAAACAACAACACTTGTTTTGTTTCAAGACACAGGTAATCCCAAGCAGGCATTTAAAGTAATACCATCTGGTTCTGGTCCAAATACATATAGACTGCAAGCAGTCTCTCTTTTCCTCGAAAACCTGTGGGAAAGAACACAAAACAAGTAACATAGTAATTACCAAGAATGGACAAACCTTGAAGGCTTGTCCAACTAGGATTACATGTACTTCTTAATTTGGGTATTGTCTAAATATTTAAAACAGTTTGCTTTGAGTGCACATTTGTGTGGGATTTTGGAAAAAAAAACCCTCCAATAATGCAGGTAATTATTAAAGTAAACAGAGGTTTTGTGTTCTTCTCAGACAAGTTGCTTCAAATAACAAGTATTAAGAAGTGACTGCAGACTGTGGACTTTTTCACTAAATATCGTCATTCCCATTTCCACTACCTATAGCCAACCGTAAACAGGCTAAACCTGACTGATATTTAACAATTATTCCTCGAGTCCGAATGAGCTCTGAGTCAATAGCCCCATTCGGCCTTCGGCCTCATGGGCTATTGACTCAGAGCCCATGAGCACGAGAGGAATAATTGTTTTAGTAAAATCCAACTAGTTGGTCAAAAAAATATCGAGACAAAGCATCTTTCGCTAGTGA
>JAHPZR010025908.1:22500-54993 GCA_019787425.1 Platygyra sinensis
AAAAGTAGCTGAATTTTGGCATGTGGGCTCTGTTTTACCTGAGAAATATTGCTCTGAAGTTTGTTTCGCAGGGTCTCTCTTCGTTTTCTAGAAATAAAGTATGCAAAACTGACTCAGTTTTCCAAGCGGCATCTTTTGGAGATCTATTGTTAAACGAAAAACAAAAGAAACCTTTTGTTTGGCTAAAGCATGAAGTCACTATAACGCAATGATTTCGCACTGCCGCTCTGTTAGCTCAAGTGGATAAGCGCTGAACGAAGCTGATTCGTATTTGTTTTTTCGTGACACTTGTGGGCTCGATTCAAGGTCGGTGATATCTTTTTTTTTTTTTCGTTCTGTTTTTCTTTTTCTTTCAAAAAACCTTCTCCGTGTCTTTGTAATTTAATTGCCGTTTTTACTGGTAGGGATCTGGGATGACCTGTTTTTTAGCTGCCATTGTCAGTGACTTGCGCTTTTTGGCGCGCAAAGCGATAACACAAAGTCAGAGCTGGCTTACCTGTTAATTACGCAGAGTTTGCTCGTTATTTCCACCGATATTCAACGCTTATTCGAGGAATATTTGCGCCTGCCTGGTAGGAGATTTGGCATCATTAAGCCTTTGACCCTCGATCAAAGTCACTAGCACGCCTCAAAGAAGCGAGGTGTGTTCTTGTTCTGAGATCATGGTTTAAGTCTGCCGTGAGCTTAGCCATTGAGGAACAAGTGAGCCAGGCGGTAGAGTCTAGAAACGCTTCTTTGTCCAAAACAAAGCATCCATCGTGGACTTATGGCTCATTTGCCGAACTTTGGCGTGTGTCAGTTTTGGAAATTAGAACTGCTTTCTAGACTCTTATTATTTTCTTGAAATTAGCCGCCTCACTATCCTTCGCTCCAAAAATTTCTGGGATATCCCATAATAATCTTTCATACGTAAAGCGCCGTGACCATGGTGTGCGCGACTTGTAGCACTTGTTAGCGTGACTCAGACACGGCCGGGAACTGGTGAGAAAGGCCAGGCAGCAAAGTCATTGCATTTGACCTGTGCTTCAAAGACCTTCGAAGTTTCTAAGCCATTTTTACGGGCCAAAGAGAAATCGCAGGTCGGTTAAATTCGCAAGCAAGCGTTCCGTGTGTGTATATCGTGGTTTTCCAAGCAGATGATTACTTTGAATTGTGATAGAATCGAGCCCGCCGCGAAGAAAAAAAGACAAAGAACGCATGATCGCAAATTTAACTATGGGAAGACTATAGGAAGAAGAAAACTTCAGCTCAAATGTAAGTTTTGCTATGTATTTCAGCGTTCCTTTGCTGATGAATTTTCCATTTCATGCGCTTTTTTTTCGGCATGAGCAGCGTTTTAGCTTAAGGCTTTCTCTTTCTGTGTTGTCAGATATAATCATTTCATGGAACGAGCAGTTTTGTACCAAAAAAGTAATTTCACGTAGAAACATTTCAATCACCGACGTAGCCGATTTGCAAAACATCCAACCTCTCTCTCTAGCCACTTTTCATTGAGTTTAGTTAGGTATCGATTCGTGGAAGTCGAGATTGTTTACCTTGGCCTAACACCGCTACCCTAACGTGTCCTGACCTTAACTCTAGCCCGAACTGAGGCACTAGCGCTAACTCTAAGCGCTAGCCCTAATCCTAAGCAATAACCCTAATTCTGAGCGTTAGCCCTAACCCTAAGCAATAACCCTAATTCTGAGCGCTAGCCCCAAGCAATAACCCTAGGCCTAAACGTTAACTCTAAGCTCGACCCATACCCCCGACCCCAAACGCTAACCCTAACCTTGTTCCGTAAGCCTAACCTTCAACGCTTACCCTAGTTTCGAGCGGTAACCCTAACCCTAAATCTAATAAAACTGGGAACTCTTAACCCTAGGAGTTTAAAGTCAGCATTTGAAAAAAACTTAAAAGAAAAAACAACGCTAATAGTATTGTGCAACAAAGCAGTTCCAAAAGACGCGCGCGGACTGTGACAAGCAAGTGTTTTGCATACTTTATTTCTGGAATACGCAACAGAAACGAGGGGAAATAAGTCCAAGGCAGTTTTCTACAGGTATAAACAAATTGGCATGCGAAGTTTGGAGCTGTTTTGGCCATTTTCGATTTTAGCAAAAAATCAAGGGGACGTTCTTGCCCGCGGCCTTTCAATTGTTTTAGTATATACCACACAAGCTGAATAACTAGCTGGTCAAAGAGTAATTGTATTTGTGACAATATACCAACAAAAGCCATTTTATTTTTCTTCGGCTGCTCAGAGGTGAATAGTACTTGGCTAATCACCTCTGAGCTAGCCAATCAGCGCGTGTGAAAAGTACTATTCGTTTGTGTGGTATGTATTAAAAGATAGATGTAGATGTACATATAATTGTATATACTACTGCATTCTCCTTGGTAACAAGAGAAGAAATGTATGGCAATCAGTCAGGAGAATTACTATCTTGACCCAGACATAAATTTATAAGACTATCCTAACACCAGTAGCTACCAAGGGTTGTTTATCCGGATAATAAGAAACAACTAAAAAATGTTTTCCTGCATGTTGCCTTATTTTTCTGTCTTTATCACCCATGCATACTATTTTAACTTCATTTTGCTATCAAAATAATGCTTTAAAATTTTGCTTTAAAATACTGTAATGTTGATTATTAAATGCTATTTTTTAAGTTTGCAAACTGTGTTATTAATAAATTGTGTCAAAATGCTCTGAAAGGTTGTGACATGAAAGTTGTGTTTTAATCTTCCATTATACAGATAACCTGTAGGGTTTCTGTCCACCACAATGGCCATTTCCTTGTTTTGAATTTCTAAATACTTTTATTCAAGTCCAAACCATTAACTTGCTCAAGGTTACCTCAGGACGATAACAGAAAAGAATATCTAATGTTGTTTTTTCAGTCAGAGTCGGTTGTTTGATCCAGGGGGCAACTGGCCTAAGAAGGACGATCCATGTCCATTTCATTTGATGCCCATTGACTGGTGCGGTGTCACTCTTTTCTTTCATTGAACTAGAGCATTAAATGTTGGTTGCAGTGCTGTTTCTACTCACCATTTGCATTTTCAATGATTTCTGTGGCTACTGGTGTTTGGAAAGAATAGAAGTAAAAGTTGAAAAAACTACCTTCACTTCTGTTCTAATGAAAAGGGTGATCTTTGTTTGCATCAGCATTCAATGGTACAATCTGAGGATGCATTTCTTGGTTAAAAAATCAACAATTGGATTCTTAAATCTATAAAAAAAAAGAAATTGCATTTCTTAACTGTGCACATTAATCCAAGATCACTCAGATCATGGTACATCAAAGGAACCAAAGAATTGACCTTGCCCAGAGTGGATTCTTCAGTTCCTTTGATGCACTGTGATCTGAGTGATCTTGGATTAATCTGGTAAGGACATTCGCTCCCATTGCTACTGCGCATCTCTAGTGCACAAGTTATTCATTGGGCACGCACATGCCACATCATTTTCAAGCGCGCGCACTGAGTCAAAAACTCAACAAAAAATAGAGCTGATGACCTTTGCATTAACTTGGTGTGCGAATATTTTTGTTGGATGCTCGGTGACCCCCACTTTTTTATTTTATGATTCTTTTCATGATACTAAAAATTAAAAAATCTGTGCATGGGAAGTTTTAATTCTTTCTCATATACTTTTCAAATAGGGTCGAATTGGTACATGGATACAGGTGTGCGTGACTTAGAAGTTGCATCTTTTAAGGCTAAATAATTCTAGCCGATTTAATGACATGTGCAATAAAGATCTATCAAATAGGCCTATATATACTGTGTTAAACACTCATAACTTAGATATGATTCTTCAACTTAAATATATGCCAATAGTAATGAATCCAGCCAGAATCACCTCGAATGACTGAAATGTTTATGGTCTGTGCTATGCCTTATCTTCAAAACGAGTTCGGTAACCCCCAATTTTTTGTACGTTTTTAATCTAATCTTATCATTTTCTACCTGCAGTGAAAGTTTTAAAAATGTCTGTACCTGGAAAGTTTTTGGGCGCGAACATCCTTAAATACAGAAAATTTAATTCTGTTTGTGAGTTTAAGAATCCAGTCTTTTTTCCCAAAGAAATGCATGGTCCCAAAGTTGAATATTTTAATTTGTTCAGGCAATTGTATGATATAGAATCAGTTCTCATCGCAGTGTCTTCCGTTTATAGGATCAGTTGCAAACGCAAGAGAAACAATTTGAAATTGAACTTCTGAAATCTAGTTTAAAGTCAGGTGGACTTCTAAAATATGCTGTATATACAAAATAGCAAATCTCAGGTAGAGAAATGCATCAAAAATGAAGAACTTAAGTCTGACTAGTTTTCAAGTCTGGTGAATTTCTAAATTTGAAATGATAATGTTAAAGCAAAGATCACCTTATTATCATGTTACTAAAATATTGTCAGATGTACTATTTATTCTCTTTCCTGGATGGTTTTATATAATAACAGTATTAATTAGTGAAAGCTAGTATAGTTATATTTACTGTTTTATCTATGCTTTTTCCTCTGCTACAGCTCTACTGCACTTCAGAAGAACCAAGAAATGGAGTTTGAGAGAAACAAGGAAAGATTCCTTTTCCTGAAGGTACTCCATGCATGTATTGGCTTGTTTCGTGTTGATTTTGAATCAATTAATGTTGCTGGTGTGCTACTCAAATAAAATTATTATTAGTAATGGTTAATAATATGATAAATGGGATTTCAAGTTACTAATTGGCCGAACAGTTCTTTGTGACTCAGTGAAAGGTGATGGCTTTGAATCAGAGCATTGTCAAAATAAAACTGGTTCTGTGTAAATCTGAATGTGCAGTGTTGTTTCATAGTTGTTTTTTCCTTGTGATGCTGTAGCAAGCTTCTCACAGAAGTGTTGTTTGCATCTGGTTTGTTATTTCTGCAGTGGGGCTCAAAAGCATTCAAAAATATGACAATTGTCCCCCCTGGCTCAGGCATCGTTCACCAGGTATGTATCACTGAAGAGAAGCGTGGTATTTCATAGACTACAAGCTTGTCCGTTTGATAGGCAACCAAACAACTAGGCATTAACAGGGCCCCAAATTGCCCCAAACATTTTATTGACGCTTTTTGGCAATCACATTAATTTTTTCCATCAGATGACATAAAAATATTGCAGTCACCTTCAACCCCACGTCGCCAGTTGGTACCTGCCTAAAAAAGTTTAAAAAGTTACTCAGTATTTGTTTATTTATATATTTAATTTAATCTTTATTTAAACACAGTTTAAAAATTTGCAAACTTAAACAGATAAATAGAATGCATTTGTCTGTGTAAATGCCAATTAAGTGTGACCCAATGGCCAAAATCAATTTGCAATTGATGTTTGTGTGTGTGTGTGTGTGTGTGTGTAATTCGATGTCTGATCAGGGCCTTAGAGACCAAGATTGGCAAGGCAAAAACCTGTTTTCTGCTGCATCCCAGGATTTCAATTTATTTTTTTTCCTTAAAGCTGATTACTATTACTACTGGTTTGGCTTTCAGGTCAACCTTGAGTATCTTGGCCGTGTTGTCTTCAACATGGAGAATGTGTTGTACCCTGACAGTGTTGTGGGAACAGACTCCCACACAACCATGATCAATGGGCTTGGAATTGTTGGATGGGGTAAGAAATTTTTTTTAACCATTCGGGAGGAAAAGTGTGAAAATGTTAACTTCATTGACCATAATTATCATTAATGATCATACATGTATGTTACGTGTATGTTTGTCCTCTGCCTTTTGAAGTGAATTAATGTTAAGTCTTGACTGGCATCAGAATTCTGCTCGGCCATCCAGGAATGATGTGATTGTCTAGAGTGCAGTTTTTTTTTTTTTTTTTTTTTAGAGTGCAGTTTTTTTTTCTAGAGTGCAGTTGCAGAAGATAACTGAATTAGATATTTAATGGCAGAGTTAACTCACAATGGGACCCAGAATCCAAGATCTTCCATTCATGAACATGACACAATAAAATTGTTGGAACTATGAATGTGGCTAAATATAATTTAGGCAAAGTTAGACTCAAAGGAATGCAGCCAGCAGTTTCACATTTCACGGTACGTGACCTGCGGGGCGGCCCGTTTGGAGATTTGCAGGGCTTTTCGGATCTTGTTGCCTTTCTTATGCAGTTTTGCTTGTTGATCTTTGCGGATCATTTGCTCTCTTTAGCGAATCTTCAAGCTCATCTATTTGTGACGAGTTTAATGTGTGTAAACGGTTGACTTCATAGCAAATGGCCATCTTTGTTTACTTTGTACTTCGTTTGTTTTTTTTTTTTGTAAAATATTCAGCAGTACTGTAAGTGCTTTCTTTGGAACAGATATTTTCTAGGTGTTGGAGGTATTGAAGCTGAAGCAGTCATGTTGGGTCAGGCCATCAGTATGGTATTGCCTAAAGTTGTTGGCTACAAGCTCACTGGGCATGTGAATCCATTTATCACATCGACTGATGTTGTGCTCACCATTACAAAGGTGGAGAGACAATTTTGCATATTAGATGCCTGTATATATTTTTAAATTTTCTTTTTTAAATTAACATGAGCTGTTGTTTGTTTGAATTCATCAGCACCTTCGCCAAACTGGTGTTGTGGGTAAATTTGTGGAGTTTTTTTGGACCTGGTGTTGCTCATCTTTCCATCGCAGACAGAGCCACCATTGCTAACATGTGTCCAGAGTATGGTGCAACAGTAGGTTTCTTTCCGGTTGATGAGAAGAGTCTGTTGTATCTTAGACAGACAGGTGAAAATGTTTAGTTACTGGTACTCATTATTGTTATTGGCCACATATCATACATGTAGTGTGTAATCGTTAGGTCAAATATCAAGATCTTGCAAGGAATTATAGATTGGAGCTTTTATTTTTTATGATATGCTGGCAAGGTACGGCAGCCTAACGATTAACACTCAAGACTCCAGATCAAGTGACTAAGGTTTCATATGTGTTTCAGCAAGGTTAGGGCAATCAGACAGAATACAGGGGGCTAAATTGCATCGGACTAGCATCCCATTCAGTGGGGAGTGGCCTACTTGCTTCATGTTACATAGAAACAGGGGTAAACTTGGACAGTGCGAACCAGTTATACCTTTACCATCTACTTTTTTTGCAAGTCTTGATGTCAGCAATATTATTGGTAATGAGCTATGTATATTGTTTATGCCATTGCAATGTACAATATACATACGTGTCCAATGAACCAGTTGTACCTTTACCATCTACTTTTTTTGCAAGTCTTGATGTCAGCAATATTATTGGTAATGAGCTATGTATATTGTTTATGCCATTGCAATGTAGAATATACATACATGTCCAATGCACAGTTTTTTGTAAGCTGTGTCTTGGATTGTCATCTGTTCTATTTTTACATCAGGCCGCACGGAAGAGAATATTAAATGCGTCGAAGCCTACATGCGAGCTACAAAAATGTTCCGAGACTATTCAGACCCTAGCAATGATCCAGTGTTCTCTGAGGTAGGATAGACTGAGATATTTACATAAGAATGTTGGTGAGACAGCCAGCCACTATTGGATGCAGGAAAAAATGTTTCATGATGCAATAATAACAAATTCTGGCACAAGTGATGTGGAGAATTCATATAGTTGATTAGGGGAAGGAGATTTATTGTACTTCATGTCTACATTTGGTGGAGTTTCTGCCCAATAAATTGCACGTGTGTCTTATTTGCTCAGTGGTTATTCACCAAAGGTTAATTATCAGTGATTAGTTTCATTTAGCAAGGGTTTCTTAAAGGTAATTTCATGTATCTGATGTGTAATTTTATGCAGAGCCCCTTTTCACTGATACCAGTCTGTGGCTGATGGGGCTACCCTGCTGAAATACAGATGACTTGACTTAACTTGATAATGACAGGTTATCTACTCATGCGTTTTCCTTTGGGGTCATTGAAAAGTGTTAATTTTGCAGATTGTTGAACTGGACTTGTCCACTGTAACTCCATCACTGTCAGGGCCCAAAAGACCCCATGATAGGGTTGCTGTGTCAGATATGAAGCAGGACTTTGAAGAATGTTTGAACAACAAGGTTGGGTTTTAAAGGTTTTGGTATTCCAGCTGAAAAGCGGAATGTAGAGGTTCCCTTCACATTTGATGGCCAAGATTTCAAGTTATCACATGGTAAAAATCTTGAACTTGTTAAAGTGCCACTAACCCCAAATTTTTTTTTCACTTTAAAAAATCTACCTGTTTTACTGATCATTTCAGTGAAAAGATTATCACGATCGGAAAAATCCTGGCAATTCTACAGGTGTTCCATGTTCACGAGCTCAAAACGGGACCTGGGTTGGGACAATTCGTGACGTCACTTTGGGAACTATGCACAAAGCCGTTTCAAACAAGAGATATGACGAAAATGTTGCAAAGAATTGCTCACGGCTGCTTCAAATTCGTCCGTCAGTGAACTGTGCATTGCACACGGAAGCCGTTGTTGACGGTCTCGGCAAGAATTATGCTAATTTACAAGCAGTTGTCAAGATCTGTCAATTATTTGTCTCAGAGCTGTCAACAGTCACCGATTCAACCAATCAGATCTTGATACCAGGAGCTGGTATCATGGAACGGTGGCATCAATGGAATGTCTACAGGCTCCCCTGCGCACTCCCTCCTCACCAGACCGCTCTCGGTTCGTCCCGCTCACCCTAGACTACACTCAGCTATCTCGCCCTAAACCCAACCGAACCGGGAGCCTGTTCGCAGGCTATTTCACGAAGTGGACGTCACAAGTCAACCCAACCCAGTCTCCCTTATTTCTCGGCCGTGAACCTGGAAGAGGCGAATTTTATGAACTTTGAAAAGCCACAGAATTTTTTCACATTGGTGATCAGTGTAATAAGGAGATTTACTTACGGGAAAGAATTTGGGGGTTAGTGGCACTTTAATCAGCTGCTGATTTGTCTCTTCTACATTCACTGATGCTTACAGTATAATGAATCATGATTATTGCTCACTTGCTTTTCCTTTTCCTGTTCCTTTAAAGCTGTGGGTGTTGGGAGCTTCAGTTTTAAGAAACATTGTTAAGACTTTCTGGTGGATTTATCTACAGGTTTTAATTTCTTCTCTGCCTTGTTGGTTATCTCTTTAGGTTCTGTAGTGATAGCTGCCATCACTAGTTGTACAAACACTAGTAATCCATCAGTAATGCTTGGAGCAGGGCTGTTGGCCAAGAAAGCTGTTGATCTGGGACTTGATGTCAAATCATACATTAAAACAAGTCTGTCGCCAGGTTCGGGAGTGGTCACGTACTATCTCCAGGAGAGTGGTGTTATACCAAGTCTGGAAAAACTAGGGTAGGATTCCCTTTGACTGACCTGTAAAACTTAAAGTTACAGTACATAGCTGGTGTAAAACATACCACTTGTGCTTAAATTTGTGAAGTGATTGTCAGCCAAGTTCAAGTTACAGATGTAGCTTGTGCTACAGTTAGCAGTTACCATAGCGTGATTTGAAGTTAGAAGTGTGGTATTCTCTGAGAACAGGACTGGTCACTTGGCAGTTTGACTGGCTGTGATTCACAATGATTTTTCCAACTGCTTGGTTGACTGTAGTGAAGTTCAATTCAAAACGTTTTGCGCACATGTGAAGACCAGTTGCCCTGGTGCTGGAATTGTTAATGAAAGCCCTGTGAGAGGCGTCATTCAGCATCAGACTGTGCCGCCAAATAATAAATTACGCCACTGCAACCAGATTTGAACTTAGACTCAAAACCCATTGGTCCGCTTAATATGAATTTGTTTAGCATTTGTCTTGCTTCACTAGATTCTGTAGTGTTTTTCTGCTCTAGACTGTTCACAGCGCACCCCTTACCCGGTTGAGTCTTCCATTTTGTGCTGTCATCCAGTTCTCTCACAATTCCCTCTGCATGTTCAACGATCAAATAAAAATACGAGAAAACAGAGGGCTGTGAACAGTCTATTCTGCTCTAGTAGTGATGCTCTGTTGCACAAAGAGGAGTTGAGTATGTTTAATGTGATTGCTTTGTATTTGTTGTATCATAGGTTTAATGTTGTAGGCTATGGTTGTATGACGTGTATTGGCAACTCTGGGCCTTTGTCTGAGCCAGTATCAGAGGCAATAGAAAAGGTAAATAAAATGGAATTCTCCATGAAATACGTGTGACATGTGCACAGTACTACGTACTGCAAGAGTTTTTGAATTATAAGTAATTTTTCTTAGTATCTTATAGAACTATTTATGCTTTGTAAATAGCCAACTGGTCTCCCTCCTTGAGATTTTGAACTATGTTACATTTACTTGAGATATCTGTTTCCTTTGTTTTAGTGGCATAGACCCTATGCAAAAATGGCTGCCTTTAAATTATTCTTTTGTTCGTATTTAAATTAGCCTCACTAACCTCGTTTTTGAGACAAAAATTGTAAAGAATTTGTTTTCCCGAACGAGGTTAGTGAGGCTATTTTGAATACGAACAAAAGAATAATTTAATGGCAGCCATTTTTGCATAGGGTCTATGCCTGTTACTAGCTAAGCTTAGTGCTTGTATAGCTACATGTAAGTGTATGGCCATTCCACTGTAAATAAGATTTACAGTTTTTAACTTGAGGGACAACATGTATGTTGGTCAGTGTTGTGTTGCAAATCATCTTTGACTGTCTGTTTGTTACTTTGCAGGGTGACCTGGTTGCTGTAGGTGTGTTGTCAGGAAACAGGAACTTTGAGGGCCGCATTCATCCGCTAACAAGAGCCAATTACCTTGCCTCCCCTCCCCTGGTGATTGCTTATGCCATTGCTGGCACAGTGCTCATTGACTTTGAGAAGGAGCCACTTGGTAAGACAATAATCCATACCATGCTGTGTTACTTTTATTGAGTTTGCACGGCTCTTAGCATTCTTGAATTCCTGCTTTTTTGTCAATTTTCTTCCACTTTCCACAAAAGATTTGTAAGTCAGATGTCCGAAAAGTGTAATTTAAACAGTAAGTTACATGTATACCATGAAAATGTCCAAGTTCTGGATTCTGGAATGTTTATATACATGTATTGTGCGTGTAATATAACAAATGCAATGGTATTTCTGTTCATACTTCAGGTATTTCCAAGGATGGAAAAGAAGTTTTCCTAAGAGATATCTGGCCAACAAGGGAAGAACTCCAGGTAAGTGTTGCAGACAATTTTTTTTTGTCTCCACAATGCAGGCTTTCCAGGAACACGGGATGAACTCTTTTTATTAGATATCAGTTTCAGTTCTCTTGAAAACATAATTAATTTTGTAGAGATGTAGTCATAATTGCTGTGCAATTGTTACAAAATGCCGCCTCTCGGGGAAATGCAAGACATGATTTTTACTTGATTTTGATATCTCATTCAAGCAACTTTCCCCTTTTTGATGAAGGTTCTTCCAGCCAGAATTTCATTTCTCACCCTCTTTAAGCAGCGAAATCTCCAAAACGAACCAATGTATGTTTTTTCTATTGATGACAAATTCCAATGGTTCCTTTAATTTTATCTACAGGTGGTTGAGAGAAAGTATGTTATTCCTGCCATGTTCAAAGAAGTTTATGCCAAAGTAACGGTAAGAAGACTTCTATGAATTCTACCTATTTTATCTGAGTCATGTTGTCACAGCAGTTTTTCATTGCTGCAATACAGACCACTACAAATCTTGAGTATACTTTAAAATAGTAAGACTAAATGTTTGCCCTGATTTTGCTTTGTTTCAAAGTACTCAAGCTTCATAGAGCAAGAGCGTGTGTGCTCAGCAAAATTAACAAATAATGAATTGTGAAATGTTTTTTTTACATCCGTTCCTAGTCTGGTTAACTGTTAAATTATCTGAATAAGCTCTGATCTGTTCACTGAACATTCTGTGATTGACTAGATAGCTCCTATGTTATTTTCGTTTGCACAACTATTCGTTGGAAGTCACCCCATCAATGCAGTTCCTCGGAGAGGGTAAATGTAGCCGATGGGGAGTGCGTAAAAACGTGTGAGAGCAATTCATGATTGGGTTTGGTTTTACTCTGATTAAATGGCAGAGTAGCGCAACTTTTTAGCCAGTCGCGTAGCATACTGATCCAAAGCCAATTTGAATACAATGCTAACTGCTTTCTATTTATTTTAGAGTGGTAATCCCAGCTGGAACTCACTGGAGGCACCAGACAGTTTGTTGTACCCGTGGGACGAGAAATCGACTTATATAAAACATCCACCTTTCTTTGAGACAATGGTGAGAATTGATAACTTCTATGATTTGCTTCGTTGTGGTACTGTTCTGATGTGACAACTTTCATGGTACAAAGAAAAAAGAACTCGTATTAAAACCTGTAGCCAGGAAAAGTATGAAAATCCTCGTTTATTTTAACTTTCTTCAGACTCTGATAATGATAAATAGAATTGCTTCTGTAGCCGGAAAATGTCGTGGTATTGTTTCTTTGATGACTGGCGAGCTTTTTTAAGCCGCAAGGGCAGTTGGGTGTACAGCGAAGTTTTCACAATAAGTACTCGCACAATTTCTCTTGTAACACATGGGTTGTTAATGATTTTACAAACAGGCTAAGGAGCTGCCGAGCCGTGAAAGCATCAGAGATGCCGCTGTGCTGTTGAACTTGGGCGACTCTGTCACAACTGATCACATCTCTCCTGCTGGCAGCATTTCACGCACCAGTCCCGCTGCGCGTTATCTGGCTGGAAGAGGGTATGTGACATAAGTTGTTTGTGTTCTTCACCAGCTAGAACAGCAAAGAACGTTTGATTTTGCTGATTTAGTATAGCCAGTAGTGTTTAAGCCTTCATACGAAGGGGTACCAGGTTTTACTCCCAAACAAGTTCGGGGCAACACACTTTTACGAGAGGTCGACCGTCGTGTATCTTGATGTAAGTTTAAACAACACTGAACTGCATTACCAGAATTCTGAAAGTACCGGCTCCCGTTACTTTCGGATTTACCATGGGAAAAGGGACCGCTAATTTCAGGTAGCCGTTACTTTGCATGTGCCTCCTGGAGAACTTCTGGATTGTCCATTGATCTTCGATAGTCACCGTGAACCTTTTTTATTGTTTAAGTATTTACCGTCACTTTCAGGGTTCAATAGGAAGGTAAAATATTAACGTTACTTTCGAGAGGCCGGAATTTTCGGTGCAATGTAACAGTCTATCGGACTCCGATTTTAGTTTCGTGAAAAAAGGCGACCATGCCACTTAAGCGTGAGTATATCGAATGAATGTTGGTTATCAATGTCTTTTCAGGCTTGCTCCCCGTGAGTTTAATTCATATGGTTCTCGTCGTGGAAACGATGCTGTAATGGCCCGTGGAACGTTTGCCAACATAAGACTGGTGAACAAATTCATTGGAAAAGCTGCTCCTAAAACTGTTCACATTCCTTCTGGAGATACGGTATGACAGTAAACTGTTTATTATTTATTTGTCTCTTATCAGTTTGGTGACAGTAGAAGTGTTGAAGTTGGCTAAACTGTTCAGGCGCCAGTTGTTCCAAGGATGGGTAACGCTATCCGCCGGATAAGTGTTAACAAAACAAACCGCGCTGTCGGTTGGAAGAATAGCTTTATTCACATTTCAACCAACCCTGCATTATTGTTGAATTCCTGCTATTTTTTGTCTCAAGTCGTCATTTCTCATTGTTGGAGCCCGTCTCGTCCATTAAGGGCGCGTTCGTTTGGGATCAATCCGGAATAAGAATAACTGGGATAATGCGAGTAAACGTTTGTTTGGGAGCTATTCTCATTCCGGAATACCTGGATTTCCATTCCGGCTATTCTGCTCCCAGGAGCAGAATAGCTGGAATATATTCCGGAATATATTCTTATTCCGGAATATCCTAGCCTGCGAACGCAGACGTATTTCCGGCTGTCACTGGTTCGACACACAACACACAACCGACAGCCGGAAATACGTCTGCGTTCGCAGGCTAGGAATATCCCAAACGAACGCGCCCTAAAAAAAAATGTTTTGCGTGCGCTGTGAGAGGAGCTTTAAAAATTCTTGAAAGATCAGGCATCTAATATACCAGAGGTGTCGATTGCATGGGAATGCAGCGAGTTATTCTTCTGTTTCCTACATTGCTTACTCAATTATGTATTCTGTAGATGGATGTATTTGATGCAGCTGAACGTTACCGCCAAGAAGGACGACAGCTTATCATCCTGGCTGGCAAGGATTATGGGTCAGGATCGTCACGTGACTGGGCGGCAAAGGGGCCTTGGATGCAGGTGTGTGAAATGAACGATAACTACTTGCTGAAGGCACCACTTACCATATCTGGTAAGGGACTGGTCAAAAAGTATTGGTTGGGGGGGGGGGGGGGGGTGGGTGGGTGGGTGGGCCGGAGCAGAGAAGGGGTGGGCCATCAGTTTTTCAACCCTTGGTAAGGGGTGGGTCGTTCAATTCTCAGCTACCCCTGAGTTGTGGGTCGTCCTAGTTTTTTTTTAAATGGGAATTGCTACACATTTCACACAATCGACAACAAAGGTAACTCCTTTCAAACAATTAAAGCAAGTGACACACTCAAACACCAACTCACGGTCTGGCACGCGCACTGCCATATCACCCGGACAGTGGCAGCCATGGACAGCTGTTTCTGCCTCATTAGGCCTCATCAGTATGGCATAGCCGACAGGCAGAATTATGACTCAGAGCCCTATGTAGTCTGCCCTTTACTGCCAAGACGGGTGCTTTTGCACCCCTTTATTAACGCCCCAGCTCCACACTATGCGTAAGGCACTTGGCAGACCGTGGGTTCGTGTTCGAGTGTGTCACTTGCTTTTATTGTTTGTTAACTCCTTTCATTTCGAAAGGACAAAAACTTTTCGAGCCATATTTGAAAAAGTACACTTGGCTGGTGTACAATAGAGATGACAATTTATGTGTTGTAAAATCTGTACAAAAGCTAACGGATTGAGCAAGGAGTCGCAAGGCAGAAATATTTAAAATACTGCACTCGGTTGACATACTGGTATTCAAGAACACCAAATGACCAACTTGTGTCTACATGATAAAAAATATAACACAAACAGTGGTGATATATTTTGAACCAAGCTGTGAAGGCCGAAGACGGAAGAGTTGCTATGATATTATGTCTACATGCTATTTGTCCCCAAGGGTACGGGACACATGCACATGGCTATATTACTCCCAGGACTCACTACAGCCGTTTTCTAGATGGATCACTGCTCTACGTGCCTTGAGGCCTAGTGAGAAATGTACAAGGTCAAGTTTTCTTAGGGTTTAATACAGTCATGACTTAAGTTGCAAGGGTAATGGAAAACAAAATTATTTTTGCATGATTTTTTATTATAATTGTTAAGAAATAAATCTAAAACGTAAATAATACCTCAATTTCATCCACAAAGGGTGATTTTGTTGGATTATGCAACTAAATAAATGTCATGTCTTACAGGGGGTGGGTCATGTGATTTTCAACCTTCATTTAGGGGTGGGTCTCTCAGTTTTGTGCCAAATGGAAGGGGTGGGTCATGTGTTTTCTAACCACAACATTTTGAAATGCTCCGGCCCATCCCCGTGTACTTTTTGACCAGTCCTTACTACCCGGACCATTACGTGAGTGCCTACACGAAGTACTTACCCTTAATAAAGGAATTTGGGGTTGCGAAGGCCGCTGTAGTACAGCATACTAACTAAAAGGTCACTAGGTGTTCCTCAATGTACTTTTTCTTTTGACTAATTCTTTTTCTCTGTTTTCTGCCCAGGGCGTCAAGGCGGTGATTTCGGAGAGTTTCGAGCGAATTCACCGAAGCAATTTAGTAGGAATGGGTATCATGCCTCTTGAATATCTTCCCGGCGAAAACGCGGACAGCCTGGGACTCTCTGGAAAAGAAAGCTACACCATTGATGTGCCGGAAGACCTGAAAACTGGGCAAACAGTGGATGTTAAGGTGGGAAAGTAAACTAGCTCTTGCTCTTTTAACTAGAAGTAAGTGCAGGCGAAAAACATGTTGTGTTGAATTTGGGTAGAAAAGAATAGGCCAAGACTGCACAGGTTTTACAACGAATTGTGAACTAAAAGAAACACATGCTACTTGGTAGAGAAGAATCGTTGCGCGAGAAAGGGCTTGAAGATACGCTGCAACATATGGCGGTCATACGATGAAAGTATAGCCCCGGAAGAAAGAAGGTTCATGGTTTTTGTGTATTGATATAATCGCCGGACAGTGATCGAGTGATTCGCTGATCAGCTGACTGACTGACTGATTGACTGACTGGCTGACTGACTGACCGAGGGACGGTTAAATTAATTGATTGATTAATAAATTGGATTGATGATTGGAATTGTTTTATATTTTAGTTGGATGGTGGGCGGACCTTCAAAGTGAAAGTTCGTTTTGACACAGATGTGGAATTGGCGTACTTCAAACATGGAGGCATCTTGAACTACATGATAAGAAGCATGCTCAAATAAGAAGAAACAACAATAAGCGTCGAATACCCGAGAGCACTGGCTTGATAATGTACTCGAACGCCAGACCAACGCTGTTTGACACAGGGGTGGGGTACGACAGCACAGGGAACTAAACGGACTACCACATAACGTTTGCTGTGTTGTTTTTGAAATGTCTATTGCTACCGGACGCTAGAACAGAAGTTTTCCTTAATTTTTCAGCTGCAAAATATTTACATATGAATTAAACCTGACTATTTAAGAAAAAATCAGGAAAGCCAGAGAATTTTTGTGTAAGTAAACAAAATCATATTTTTAATCATGCGAAGGTCTGACTATTTGAGAAGAATATCAGAGAGAAAAAAAAATTAAAAAAAATTCGACCACAGTGACTGCTAGGTTAGATGATGTTACACGAAACTGGAAACCTATTTAAGATGACCTTGGAGGAAGTGTACGTCTTGGAAATAAATGAGATGAAGACACAAGTAGTATTGGTCTGTTGTATCATTCACCCTGTAATGTGCATGAAGCGATGACTGTTTGCGCGAGTCTAAACCAGCCACCTCTGACTCGTCCGTCGGTAAAAATTAATGATTGACAGCAGCAAAAAGAGAACCTCCCTTTAGTGTTAGAACGTGGTTAAAAAAGATCGGGAAAAAAATAGTTTACAGGAAGGTGTTCGAAAACAAATGTTTGCGGAGGTGCGTAAAAAGAGTTTGTAGTGGAAAAATTTTCATACACCTCTCCAGGAAAATAATGGTCCGTTCCTAATCTCTATGAAAGAGTTGAACATTTAAACAACGAGGGCAACTTTAAAAACATTTGCATGGGACGTTGATATCAAGAGTAAAATCGGTATTGTACAGGTAGGCGTTACTTAATTTGCCTAGGGCCGGGTTGTTCGAAAGCCGGTTAACGCTAACACAGGATTAAAAGTTGACCAAAGCATCAGTTTTTCTTGCATAAAAATGTTTTTCATTGCTTATGTGTTGTGCAGTTTAGGATTATTTAATCCAAAAAAGAAAACCACCGAAAAAAATACAAAATTAAATCCAAAATTTTTGCTAATCCTGGGTTAGCTTAATCGGGCTTTGAACAACCCGGCCCAGGATGTTAAGGCTACCGCACACTAGCCGATTTTTTGTCGCAAAGCTGAAGATTTTTTGTCGGGGTTAAATCGGGTTAAAGTTTCTCGGGACATCAGTTTGCCGCACACTAGCCGATTTTTTATCGCGACTAACCGCGTTTAGTCTTGGGGCCGAGTCGATCTCCGCCATGTTTGAAAAGAGGCTTGTTCACGTGACGCTCTTGACAAATCCTAATTGGTTGAGGTTCGCGCGAGCCCCAATAAATTGTCTTGATCCACCGCACACTAGCCGACAAGGCCCGACAAGACGTTTTGAGATCTAGCACTGTCAGATATCGCCCGACAAGCCCCGATTTTGTTGCAGACATGTCTGTATTCACCGCACACTAGCCGACAAGTGAAGATTTTTTGTCGGCCGACAAAAAATCGGCTAGTGTGCGGCGGCCTTTACAATCCATGCATGAAGTTACCCTATCTTTGTCACTGGGCTGCCTTTTTTGACGTGTTTTTTGCTTCGACTCGTGGCAAAATGGTGAAGTTTTCAGGGGTGAACTCTTAACTCTGGTTAAGCTAAATCTACACTAATTTTGAGCACGTGTTGTGCGATGGCTACTCTGAACCAAGAGCGCTTATCTTGATCCCATATGTGGTAATACAGTAACCACGTGATCAACCCACTCCAAAATTCTGCTCCCTTATAAATGCAGCACAGCCTTCATTTCGAAGCTGTTATAACTCTTAACGGGTAATGCCCCCATCTCTATAATAAACTCATGAGCTTACGTGACCAATCTTAATGAGGTATATCTTTTTTTTATCTCCGTTCTGTTTATCTTCATGAGCTATACCCTTTTTCATATTTGATAATAAAATCCTCACATGCAATATTGAATTACGATTTTATTTTGGATGTATACGAACTGGACATACCAGTGTATGGGGGTTTTTTGCGGACAAAATTTCGAACGTGAATACAACAATGTTTTGTTAAATAAATTATTGTTATGCGTAATAATACAGATTTGAAAATAACATAAATCAATTTCGTCCGGGATACATCAATTTTGAGTGACATACATCGATGTTGCGAAGCATACATCGCTTTCCCAAATCATTCGTGCGTGACCGTATACAACTAAAAGATGTTCCATAAAACTAAAAGATGAGGAAGCGGAAATAGAAGTGACCGGAAGTCGGCTGGAAGAAGAAGCCAATATGGCGGAAACAGGAGAGGATCAGGGAGTTTAAAATTCTGCGTTGTCTGGAGAACGTGAACCACGACGGCTAATTTTTCAACTTTATATTCCGAATTTAACGCTGCGTTCCATGCACAATTTCGAGATAGTTTTGCCAGTGAGAAACAAACTAAATGACTTAAGAGTAGGTAAAATATAAGTTTATTTTTTGATCGGCGTTTTCCTCGGCGTCGCTGTCGTGGTTCCTTAAACTCCCTAAAGTAAGATGCTCCCTAAACCCTAAACCCTAACTGACCGGAAGTCGGCTAGAAGGCCAATATGGTGGAAATGGAAGAGGATAAGGGGGATGCACGGATTTGGCTGCCCAACAATCGACGGATCTTTTATTCCTTTGGTAGACTACTGAAATGGCGCAGAAGGACAAAGGAACACTGCGTCCTGCGACTCGGCTGAACTGTTTTAGTCGCCCCCTCAAATGAAGTGGGGGAGATCTCAGATTTAAACGCACCTCTTATGAACGACTCCTACGGTTCTTGACAACGTTGCCTGATTAGCATATGATAAGTGCAGAGACTTACCCATATTTTAAATGTTTATTCATATAAGAAATCACTTTCGAGAAAAATACAGTACTTCCCATCGAGAAATTTCCGTCTCTCGTGTTATGCAGTAATACCATAATGTAACAACGCCTTATAATTTATTATCCATTCTCCTGTCTATTATCGGTCAGCTGGTCGCTTACGGGAGGTTATAAAAAACAAAAGAAAATTTCAAACTTTTAGCTCTGGAAGTGGTCGCGGCCGCTTACGAGAGGTTGTCGGTTACAAGAAGTTTCAAATATAGTGATTTGACTTGGGAACACTCGGTATTTAGGAATACTGGTCGCTGAGGAGAGGTGCAGGTCGCAGCTGGAGGTTCGACTGTGTAAGCACAGAGGTTCTCGCTCCAATTTGCACCCGGTCAGAATGCTGAAAAAGCTGTTCGTACTAGAACGGTTGCCATGCAGGCTAAAAGGTGTCGAACTCTGCGAAGCGACCAGCACCTAACAGTGAAAACCATACAGAAATATCAACTCAAGAAAATTTGCTAAAGCACAATCTAACGGCTACTCTCCGTTTAAAATTCCTCCTAATAACAATAACCGTGCCCTTCAGAAACAGGTCTGTGAAGCAAAGAAAAATCGAGATACTTATTACGATCAAATTAAAAGTGAAGGGCAAATGAAGAAATTTCAAGAACCGTAGGGTCATTTTTTACTCAATCTGAGATCTCCCCCACTTCATTCGAGAGGGGTATTTCGTTTTCTCGTAAAACGGCGACTAAAAAAGTTAAGCCGAGTCGCAGGACGCAGTGTTTCTTTGTCGTTCTGCGCCATTTCAGTACTGAGTCTACCAAAGGAATAAAAAATCCGTCGATTGTTGGGCAGCCAAATCCGTGCATCCCCTTTATCCTCTTCCATTTCCACCATATTGGCCTTCTAGCCGACTTCCGGTCAGTTAGGGTTTAGGGTTTAGGGAGCATCTTACTTTTAGGGAGTTTAAGAAACCACGACAGCGACGCCGAGGACAACGCCGATCAAAAAATAAACTTATATTTTACCTACTCTTAAGTCATTTAGTTTGTTTCTCACTGGAAAAACTATCTCGAAATTGTGCATGGAACGCAGCGTTAAATTCGGAATATAAAGTTGAAAAATTAGCCGTCGTGGTTCACGTTCTCCAGACAACGCAGAATTTTAAACTCCCTGATCCTCTCCTGTTTCCGCCATATTGGCTTCTCCTTCCAGCCGACTTCCGGTCACTTCTATTTCCGCTTCCCCATCTTTTAGTTTTATGGAACATTTTTTAGTTGTATACGGTCACGCACGAATGATTTGGGAAAGCGATGTATGCTTCGCAACATCGATGTATGTCACTCAAAATTGATGTATCCCAGACGAAATTGATTTATGTTATTTTCAGATTTGTATTATTACGCATAACAATAATTTATTTAACTAGTAATAATCAAAGATTAGGAAGTGCGTTCTGCAGGATATGTAGTGTGATAATAGAAAGTGGGTTTTTTGAAGAAAAGGAAATGGAAACTTATGGTTGACTGCTGCTTTATTCTTTTATCGGGAGTTGTACACAGTTCCCTCACACTTCGAGGAATACAGAAAAGAGCCAATGTACAGGCATGACGTAATCGATGTACAGGACAACGAGGCCAAACGCCGCACGTGTTATTTTCTCTTGCAAGTGTTATCGGGCCACACGTGTTATTTTCTCTTGCACGTGTTATTTTCACTTGCACGCTTATATGAGGCCAAAGCCCCTGAAAAAACTTAGAGGGGCGGCCAAATTGCAGAAAAAAATCTCGATTTCTCACGCCTGCAAACCAAATTAGGATGCGTTCTCTCGTTCCTCGAGAACGCAACAAAACACTGATGTATTCACGTTCGAAATTTTGTCCGCAAAAAACCCCCATACCAGTGTGTGTGTACGATTGTTTTGTTGTGTGGGTACAAACAAGTGGATTATGAACAAAACCAGCAGCGAAACAAGTCTCTTACGCAATGATCTACCCGTATCAATTACAAGAGTAGCCCACTGTCATTTCTGCGCAATACACTGTGTACTACGAGAGCGTAAAATGTTAATAAAAACTAGTTTTGCGGTCACGGACGGTCGAAACTACTAGTTCCTGGTAAAAGGCTGATGACGGCACAATATCGCAATAAGCAGTTCAAGCCTCTATTACTTTCTCCCTCATCAACACTAGTAGTTCTCCCTCCTTTGTCAGAGTAGCTCTAACGCCTGCCAGCTCCATCTTGTTCACAAACCCGGTGCTCTTATTTAGAATAGTGTTCTCTAGAAACGAAATCCACGACTAATTCAGCAACTTGTCTTACCACCCTTCGGAAATTGCAATCTCCATTTTCTTGACTCACTCCGTACGCTTGAATTTGTAGTAGAATCTTAAAATGCACTTCATATTACCGATTTGAATTTTACGTATTTCGCTTAAATCGTATAACATATCGACTACATACTCCCTTTATTCATTTATTATTTAAAAAATACTTTATACGGCGGCATAAGTGACCGTGATATGCGAAGTGTCTTGATTACGCGGATTTCACGACTTTCCACTGCATGGTACTTGCATCTCGACCGCCTACGGAGATAAGTCGGGTGTCATCGGAAAGGAATCGAACATTCATGACATGCGCACTGTGACCCTGCACAATTCTGGGCTTGGCCTGAAAACAAACATGCAAATCAAATTTTAAATCTTGTTAGCAGAGTTGTGGGACACGGTGGTTTTATAAAAATTGGATCCGTGTCAAGGAGTTCAAAGTCATTTGGTTATCTTTTAGAGTCCAAGCGTTGGTGACAATCATTCAGTCGCGTAGAAAAAGTGGCTCTAGGATTTGAGCACAAAAGAAGATTTAATCTCGTTCTCAGCGTCTTCTCTCATCTTCCGAAAGATGACAGACCCTGAGAACGAGGTTGAGGAAGACGAGTACTCTTACAACCGGCTATTTTGAGGCCCTGAATGTTCCCCGAGCCTAGATTAAAACTAAACGGTAAAACTTCGCGGTCTGAATAGTTTTTCCATCTAACCAACAGGCAACTGTAAGACGATTAGAGGGTGAACACAACAGGAAAATTAAGTTACACAGGAGAATAAACGTATTGCGTACCTTTAGAATAAACGTAATGCGTACCTTTTCGCTGACACAAGGATATCTGTACAAGTTTACGTTGCCAAAGTCATCGCCCGTTGCCACCAACTGTTTTCCCTTCGAGCGGTCAACGGAGTTCACATCTGTTCCGTCTGCTCCATCTGGCCAGATTCCTGGCAGAGAAAACAGACAAGATGATTGATTTGCAAAACGGCCATGAACATACGAACTCTTCGGTTTTTTACCGCGACGAGACGTGAGAAGGAAATCCTCGTCACGACCTTTACTCGATTTCAACCGATCATTTTTTGCCAGTTACAAACAAGAAGGACACCCTAGACGTCTCTCGTGAGCAGGTCGATTCAGCAACACGTACTGAGTTTAAAACCACAGGGTTCAAATGATTTTGACAGACAAGACTCCGAATGCAACTGAAACTTAAGTTATAATATTGCAGTCGTCGAGTGAGGCTAGTATTAACATGAGCCGCTACTTACCAATAACAGGGTAACCCAACACACAGTTGTGTGTGGCCCACTCTGTGTTACGCATGCTCTCTGCCTGGGTTATCTGTTCTCCCCGCAGGGGATTCCCTGTGCATGAAAAGGAAGGATAATTTAAGTTCCCTCTGACAGTCTGAAGAGAGCTTGAATTGTGTCAGTTTGTTGCGTCTTTATGTTTACAGCTCCTATTCATTTTCATTTGATATCAGGGCTTTACTTTACGCACCACAGCAATAGAGCGCCTCTTTTCATTTGCACGCGATATCATCTTGATTTGCCACCCCAGATATCAACACTTAATACAAGCTTACAAGTGCACTGACAGCTGCTGCAAATTGGGTGTTCCATCTACAAGCATTTGTACAACTCGTTAACGGTTTATTTGTTTCCACTACCGCTGAAGTATCTAGGCTACGTTCTGTGGCAGTATATAAAATTAACAAGACAACTCTTACAGAATAGTAATTCGTAATCTCTAGATGTGCTCTGAAGTTTTTCTCCATCCTTGGACCAGTCTAAGTGACTCACAGAACTCGTGTGACCCTGCGAAAACAAAGGGGAATTAAGAGCTACATTCGCGAATTAAGACTTGAAAATGACGACTTGAAAGCAGCGCTCAAAGCTCACTGTTTCAAAATTAAAAGTCGCATTTTTGGTCACCTTCAATTGCGACCAAAAGTGATCGCAGCTTGGAGCGCTGGTTCAAGGAGTATTTCGAAATAAGAACGAAAACCAAGTTTCAAAACGTTATGTAGAATTTTCAATCTGCAAAATCCAACGATTTAAAACAAAATTGTGGACGCGCACCTTATCTCTAAAACACAAGACAATGATAAAACAAAAACTAACGTAAATATGGGTTACTACATTACCTTGCAACGAGCTTTAAGAGAAACAGACTTTCCTCCATTTTGTAGTTCATATATGTATACATCGTTGTCGTGACAGCCAACAGCTATGTGACTTCCATCTAGAAACAGAACACAGAAATGTATAGTACATCTGCCCTAGCGACACATCGAGCGATAGTGACAATATAGGCCTTTTACCTGGGGAGAATTGAATTTCTGATATTGTCTCCGGAGGTTCAGATTTTCGCTCAAGGATGACATTCCCAGTTGTTGAATTTAACAGCATCCACCTGAAAGGAAAGAAATTAACCCGCATCAACAATGGCGTTACCTTGCTCACCGCACCATCTGGATATCATTAAGATTTTCATCAATCTTTTACGAATGTCCATCGGTTCCTTCGTAGTTAGTATGGTTCCTTTTAAAGTGTGCTATAGTTTAGTTGGTGGAGGAGCGGTGACCTCGAGGTTAGCACGCATGACCAGGGAACGAGCGGTCTCAGTTTTAACCCTGGCTGCATGTGGTTACTGTGTTGTGTTCTTGGGCAAGACACAACTCCCACAATGCTTGTCACCACCACTGTCTTAATTTTGGTGGTAACCCTGCGATGGAGTAGCATCCCATCCCGGGACACGTGGTCGCTTAGTGCTACAGAAACCGGGAAAAGCTCCGAGGTGTATGGATCACATGGCCCGATGTAGACTTCATCTTTACCGAAAGTTAGTTAGTACTTTGATTCTTACCCTCCTTTTTTGAATCCCACAGCCACAGAACTACCATCAGGATGAAAAGCAGCCGCCTGCAGAGCTGATGCCTGCAACACGACAGACAAACTCCAATTCAGGGGTCCATTAGTCAGTGAAGTGTATTGTAACATACTTTACTAAATGAGTTCAAATACACCCAGTCCATCAACAGGCTTAGTTATACATGATAGTGAAGCCTGAGGTCGCTCACTGTCAATGTCTGAGAGTCTTTTCTCTCGCCCCATAACATCCCGTCCCATCCTGAATGAAACATTGCGGCTCGGTGAACGATCGGCAGCTCATAATGGTGCCTCGCGCTCTCTAACAATACGTCTGCACTGTAAATTAAGGTGAGCATAGACAACTGTCATCTTGTGGTTTGTTTCGGCCGATAGTAGACGAAGAGCTTGTTGGAAATTCGACGAAATCACGCAGAAATTGGCAAAACTGATTAAGTTTATGAAAAATGGACTCACCAACTTATTATTCGTCCACACGACACGCCGGTCAGCGGCATTCCACAATCGAACTATCTTATCATTTCCAGCCGTGACAAACATGGGAAAACTGGGATAAGCTGCAAGTCCTCTTAGATCTTGACAATGACCCTACAAAACGTGATTTGATGTCACATTAAAGATCAGCGAAACTCTCAACTGACAACTGATCCAGTGACCTGGAGACCTGGTAGTCTCAAGTGAAACGAAAATTCTAATTCACAGCAATAAAACGTGCATGTGAAAACTAAGGGCATCATTGTGAGTGTGAATTCGAAAGGCAAAATTTACCCAAAAGACAGTTGCATGAATGGAAATCTGAGAAATGGTATAGTTTGTAAAACGGTTAGTTGCATACTAAAGCAGTGAATTTAGTGAAGGAGTGCTATCATGAACTGCGCATGCACGCACAAGGCAGAGGTTGTGATCTCAAATTGAAAAGGTTACGAAAATGTTTTGTCATAAAATAAAAAAAAATTAAATTAAAATAAAATTATTACTTATATAGCGCAAATACATGTGGATATGATCTCATGCGCTGTACAATAAGACTAAGCAAAATAAATTATGAAAACGAACTAAAAAAGGCTAAGAATATACAATTGACTAACTAAAAATAAAAACGAACTATAAAAGCAAACCTAAGAATGCCTGTCTAAAAAGATGTGTTTTAAGAAGTGTTTTAAAACAATCAAGATCATTTGCTGCTCTAATATTTGATGGTAATCTGTTCCAAAGTTTAGGAGCAGATGCCATAAATGATCTTTCACCTAAAGTGTTCTTAGTTATGGTCATGGGTGGCAATAATTGTAGTTCAGACTGAGAACGTAACATTTAACGAAACCTTTCCTTGGAAAATCACTGAAGGGCAATTAGCTCTCCTTTTAACAATTCTCCTTCAAAATACCTTCATCTTGGTGTTCTAGGGTGATTTCGTGTATGAGCGAAAATAGTTAGAGTTTTGGTACCGTTTTCACCGACCATGAAGCACAGCCCAGGCTGTGATAGGAGCACAGCCCAGGCTGTGATAGGCGAAGATAGGATATGACAAGATAAAACGATGAATATATGGAATAAATCAAGTGGGTTTATTATGGTGGAAAGAAGGAAAGAGAGCGAGATCATCACAATTATCAACTTTGATATAAACAGTGCACGACAGTCACACATTACAGCATAAAGATCACAACTACACATTCCTGAGAAGAGTCACTGACCTCCATAATCTTGACAAGCTTGGCACCAGCCCCCACGAGAGGTGACTCTGAGCCCGCGTTAAGTGATGTACACCAGATGTTGTTGTCGACTGTGCCAATATAAAGCTGATGATGATCTGTAGTCCCTAAAGCTAAAGATCGCACTCCACTCACTTCTCTGGGCATCTTCGGAGAAAATAGATAATCAAATTGTCAGGAAGCCCATAGTTCATAAGCCCCCGGCTTCTATATAGGCTTCCTTACCATTACCACCTTTAAAAGTGTTGTCTTTCGTCTCTAAGTTATCATAAATTTCTAATGTATTGTGTTAATGAAAACTAAAAAAAAGGTAAAAAATTGATAAACAGCATAAGTACACGTATTCGTTTTACGATAGGAAACCGGAGTAGCATGGAAAAACATATAGATTTAAGTTCCTTGTCCTCATTCAAGGAACGTAAAGCCCACATTTTACAAAGAATAATTTATGACAGGAGAGTATATGAGTATAGGAGGGCCACTGGAACATAATTGTTTGGTAATATTTTGTGCTATTCTCGTTACTAACGCACTCTCATTTTTTTTCTTACCGCTGACCAGTTGCTGTGTTACATTTACCTTTAGCTCAACGTTTGTGGGAACTAACTTCGGTCCTCTGCTCCAGGCTCTCACAGTTGACTCACCACCTCCCCCTGAGAGTATCACGCCGTTTGGTAGAACAAGAAGAGCGTAGACTGAGCCCTAGTAACAAGAGTATAGTTAGTTCTTCAAGTTCCCTGATGTCTTCTCAAAGGAAAAGACAGGGAAAATATCAATCAAATAAGATCTGTACTTACCGAATGCGCGTTCCTAACGCCAAGCTCTTCAGCCACTTGATTGGATTCTGTTGAAAGATTTGTTAGCAAGATAAGGAACTTTGAACGATTATGACTTGATAAGTAATGACACGTAATGCACCTTTTCTACCATGTTGCGTTGCCGAGTTACATAGGGTTAGGTTAGGACTTCGGCCTCGGTGAATAACCCCCCCCCCCCCACCCGCCCCCCCAAGACCTACGAGTCTCGTGATCGGTATCAGAAAACCACTTTCATTTTAAAAACGTTTCATGTATTAGAAAGAAGTACAAAGAAGTTGCCCTGAATAGCGTTTTGTCAGCTCAGTGTTTCCGGACCTTTTGAGCCAGTGTTTTCTCTCCTGTCACTTTGGAGCTCTATAATTAATCAGAAAAAGGTCTGAGAATGTGCCTTATCCAATTAGAGGTTAAATACAGCTTTTTCAACCAATCAAGTTTCACAAAACAAAGAATTTTTCCCATGGCTACTGTGCGTTTCTTTGCGCTTGGTACCCTAGGCGTGTCTTAGCTTTGAGAACTTGCAAGTTTCTTCATTAGAGTTTGTCGTGAGTCAACAGTGCGCTGTTTTTTTCCTTCTTAATTTGATTTTGCGATATTCTTTAACAAAATCGGGCACTCAAGGCTCAGAAAGGCTGTAGCTCAGGAATTGGGACACAAACCTTCTGGCCAAACACATATGGCGCCATCAGTGTCCCCAGTGAGTACATCACCATTTGCAGAGAACGCGATGCATGACACATACTTTGGTCTGTGGTTTTTCTGTTAGAACAGAATAAGAAAGGGTTAAAAAGAGAACTAAAGCAAAACGGAAATTTTAAACGTGGCTTTTACAAGCCGGCGTGTTGGACTCTGGGTCGAGTGGTCCGTGTTGTAATCTTTGGCGAGTCAACTTTGGAAACTCTCTTAGGGCCTTCTCCATGCACCCAGCAGTAGAAATGCGAATTGATTAAATACTGGGGCAACCTGAAAGAGTACCGGACGTTTATCTGAGATACACTCTCCAGGAAGCATTACAGAAAGGGGAACGAGCCCTGGCATTAATGCCTTGATTCCTAGGATCCTTACTCGCTGGTAATAATAGGGAGTCTGAACAGCGGCGACGCTGATCGATCTCAAAGAACTGTTCCAACTCTTAAAGCAATGCCAGCGATCAATTCTAAAATGAAACATGAGAAATTAGCCGTCATGGTGCCGTTCTTGTTGCCGTCGTTGTTTGCTTAACGCTCTACTAATTGTCTGTGCGTTAGCATTCCGAATCCCATGGGTACAGAGATAAACATGACGTCAACTTACACTCATTCTTCCCCTTGATTGCTTGAGTTTGTTATCTTCCAACTCCCAGAATGTCACTTGATGTTGTTTACCACACGTAACAAACTGACGGCTATCGAATGGCGAGAAACTCATCGCCAAAATTTGATTCATGTTTCCCTAGCAACAAATAATAATAAATCAGCATTTATCAATAAGTGTACCATTAGAAAAAAAAACAAACAATTTTGCAATCCATCGATAATTTTCATACCAATGATTTGTCTAAAGTAAAACAGGTCATACGATGCAGCATCCAGTCATTACTTTATATAAAGTGTATGCAAAGATATTTCCCTTGCCACATCCCCCAGTTTTTTTAACAAAAATTGTTTGGATCGTGCACGTATCTGTCAATAAATGTAGATCGTACCCTGGCCGAGGCGATTTTCTTCTTTCGTGTCCAGTCCCACACTGTTACGGTGTGATATTCATTGTCCTCGACTGATGCAAGATATTCTCCTTGGCTTCTCTGATGAAAACAAACACAAAATACAGCGTTACTAGAAGCATCGCGTGCGACCATCATGGGCCACACAAGCGTATGATGAGATTAGCAGAGCAGGGATGACACAGTGGCGAAGACGCTTGCCTCTCACCCATGTGGCGCCGGTTCGAATCTTGGACCCGGCGTCTTACTGTAACAATCATTTGTGTTCATCGTTGGTACTCCACCTTGCTACAAGGATTTTCCGCCGGGTTCTCTAGTTTTCCTTCCGTCATATAAAACCATCATTCCCAATTCTAATTCGATCTCGACGAACGAACACTTTATACTGAGCGAGTTCATCTGAGCTTTTCCGTATTTCGTGAGCAAATAAAAATGCACATGGACAGGGTCCGTATAGAATTGAAACTGAAAGAAAAACCTTCAATTACCACCACGGACCTACAGTCTACTGTACATCCAACCAGCACTAAACAAAGATTACAACTTAATTGAGGTTTGAATTTCTTGAACAAGTGCTTTCTACTGGCGCGCAAGGAAAGTTCGCTGATGTGTTTATTCACCTTGTTAGAGAATGCCAGAGCGAAGACTGCATCTTCAAAATAATCCACACCAATGACACAGATGGTATCTAAAGAGCTGGAATCCCACACTCTAATATGAGGCTGTCATGACGGTAAATGAACAAGATTGAAGAAGGTTAGGTTTATACTGAAATAATATAAATATCAAACACGAATAACCATGCTTGACTACATTTTCAAACACCGAGAAGTGAACCGTGGCGAAAATACTTTTGACGAACTTGTCTTCGAGGAAATTTGGCCAAGCACTGTCTTGCGTGGTTGATATACCTTCTCAATGAAAGCTAAAACTAAGGAGAACGGGGAAATAAAATCGTGAAAATCATTCCGACCTATTAGGAAATTATTTTGGTATTCCGAGCATGCAGCACTGCTACAGAATCCATAAACTGTCGAGAACAATGTACAGTATCATGGATAAGCTCCGAAATTCCGCCTGGCATTTCTGAACAAAAGCAGAACACTCTCAAAAGGTATTTATGTATTTTTTTTACTTTTTCACTTTTGCCCATCGTGATCACGTTTTATATTTCCTGCGATAACTACAGAGACCAAAATTGTTTACTGCAACGACTAGAAACTTTGCACAAGAGACGTAATAATAAAAACCGTTTTTGTATTAAGAAATTATGGACACCGGTAGGGAAAATTTGAAAGTTTACCAAACCTGGTCTATACTAACCTTTGCATCATTATCGTGTCCCTTGACTTGTCCTGACGCTACTGTAACACCGTCGGGGTGAACACACAAACTGCAATGAAAAGATGTTATAGATCATGACAAAAATCTGAGTTCTTTTTATACCAATTGCTTTTCGCTGCTGCTGCAAGAAATTCATCACACTCTAAACTCGCTTTATTCACCAACATAACCCACTGGTAGTCAGAAAAGTTTGTACAGGGCTTCCTTTGCAGTTAAAAAAAACTGGTTTTCCGGCATTACTACCGGCTCATGCACAAACGCAATCAAAACAATCTTTAGGACGTTCGCGCGAAACTCTTCTAAAATATAGCTTTTTTTAAAGCTTTTATTGTGGTTAGATAATGAGTTCCTTGTGTCAGACATGCAAGAAAGAAAATCGGGATCGCTGTTTCCGTTCGTTTCCGATTCGAGACAAAGCGTGTAATCGTGCAGTTTGCGGACGAAACTCAGCATGGTCTTTATGCTTTAAACTCAGAGGGAGGCGACCTATCTTGTCATAATCTGTGTACGTGGGTCTATTGCGTGAATACTTCAAATTAGTATATACACACTCAGTGATCTTGGTGTTTTAAGCAATCTGATTGGTTCGCTATCTCTGGCTAATGAGCATTATTCACCCCCTACGGAGTGAATAATGCGTAAGCCAAACAAAAATAGAGTATACTTTTGAATTAAGCATACTTTTGATTCACACTGATTTGAACGGTGTTTAAGGACCATTATTCTAGACTGTCACGAGGTTTTTCGAAGATTAACTATAGATTTTCCATGTTCAAAGATTCTGTAAATAGTTTCGCGAATTCGCGCATGCTTTGTACCGCTTGCACGTTTTCCACGCATGAATTGAGAGGTCAATTAAATCGCTGAATATGTTGTTGAGATCACTTCCTGTGTATATACTAAAACAATTATTCTTCTCAATCTCGGTGAATGGTGGCAGAATATTAAATGTTGTCAGTCCTTATCGTAATATATCCCTTGAAGTGACATTAGGAGCCGTCATATAGCTGAACGATGAGCTCAAAATTAAAGGGCGACAATCGATGGTGCATGGGGTAAAAAAAAATTCAAATTTGGAAAATATAGATTTTGTTTATATTTTTAAAGAATGGGCGAAGGCGATACATTTGAACCCAGTTACTATTAAGGCGGGGGTAAACATAAAGAGGAGTGAAATTTGCAGAAAATAATATTAAAAGGGAATTCAGTGTTAGGATTAAAATTGGTTGGGAACACTACCAGACAGTTGACCCCCTCAAAAGAGAGCCCCAAGTTGGTAGGGGACTGACTGGTATCCATCTGCTAATTCTTCACTTCAAATTTCAATTTGCCAAATCCATCAAATCTTCAACATTTCATATTTTCCTCAACTTAACTTATCCTTTCAGAAAAAGTATCTCTTTCCCAAAAAAATTCACCGTAAATTTTGACAAGACTGCCAAACAGTGGTTAATGAGATAAGCAGAGGGATTTAGCGTTGCTTGAACGTTGCTTGAAACGTGACCGAGATAGTGGCAGAAAGGACATGTTAAGCGACGTCAAAACAGCCTTCACATTCATCCCTACCTTAACTAAGAAGGATACGAGTTTAACTCCAAGATAGATCGGGAATTCAACCGAGTGTCGTAAAACCAGAACCAAACCAATTAGCAGTGGTTTCAAATCAAGACGGCGACCGCCGGAGTTCCGCCGGCTACTTGATTGTATGTCGCCGGCTACTCTGGTCGTAACAGTCTACTCGTGACAAATATCCGCAAATCTTTAAGACAGCATAGTAACTTCACACTGAATTTTGTAACAATAATACATACGCAAAAGGATGTAAGTGTTGTTCAAAAAAACACTCAAATCACAATTAACCTCTGAAATAGATATTAGTCAAGAACGTTGAAAATGGCATTTCCAAGCTTCTAGATTTCAAAATCGGTCAGTGTAAAACGCAGACTGCAGACTGCAGACCGGGGGTAAAATGCAGACTGCAGACTGCAAGAGTTGGTCGGTCCCAGACCTGATCGCGTAAACAAAATTCAAAATGGCCGACACGTAAACAAAGGTAAGATGCATGCATAGAATTACGATTAGCTCGGGTCCTTGTGCGAAACTTGGTTCAACAAAATGGGGAGTTCAAGAACTCGAGGTAACAGTATAATGTTTGACTTAGGCTGGTAAACGCCTTTTGGCTTGAGTTTTCGCGATTTTTGAAAAAAAAAAATTACGGGTACGCGTACGAACACTCGCAGGTCTTCATTTGATCCGTATTTGATTCTCGTGGATTTTTATTACCAATATTTTATTGTACCTTCAGTCTGCATTTTACCCCTGGTCTGCAGTCTGCAGTCTGCATTTTACCCTTAGTCTGCATTTTACTCCCAGTCTGCAGTCTGCAGTCTGCAGTCTGCGTTTTACACTGACCGATTTCAAAACTTTCTGGGGGAGCATGCCCCCAGACCCCCCTAGGCCCCTCGATTATCACAGACA
>JAHPZR010025909.1:0-11036 GCA_019787425.1 Platygyra sinensis
TAGTATTTTTACTATAACAACACAAATTCTCGCACACTCATTGGCTCATTTTTATTATCAATAAGTGGACAGACACACGAATTTATAATTTAAGTCATGCAGCAACAAGCGAGAGCAGACAATTTGACAGTTTGTTATTGCAAAAAAAATGGACATCAGTTTTGCATGCCTCTGTCCTATTATAGACAATGAATTTTGTCATAACATTATCAAAGAAGTCTGCAGATCCACTTGGCTATCCCCTTGTGGATCCACAGCTACTTTGACAATGTTATGAGGAAATTCATGATCAACAACAGGGACATACGCATGAAAAACTGACGTCAGTTTGTTAATTGCACATTGTTTGTTTTCTAATAGCATTCACTTCATATAGAGCAACAGTGCACATTAGGTTTAGCTCTGAAATAAAACCAGTGAATTAGACCACAAGAAGTCATTCTTTTCATTTAACTGATCAAGTAAAAAGTAACAAAATGCATGAGGATGAAAAATACAACTGAAAAACTGTAGTTTAGAGTTATGGACCATTCATGAGTCAGAATAGTACTGTAAATGTATTTGACCCCTCTTTTGCTGAGAAACATTAACTCTTTTCTGTATGTGTTTTCGTGGGAAAATATTAAAAACCCAGCACTCATCAAAAATCTTTTTTTTTTTCACTAGAAATTCATAGATCCGGAACATATATAAATTTATATTCCTTTAAAAGACCACTGAAATGACCTCTTCCGAGTATTTTTTCCTTCAGAGTAAACAGAAATCTCTGATTACTAAATTATGTTGAACCCACGCATTGCAAAAATATCTCTCTAGAAAATGACTTCAAAACGATATATATATCTTTCGCGTTAATAGCTACCACACATCGGCAGGAGTAAAATCGATTCCTTAACTATCCAGCTTCATCATGTTAAAATATGAGCAAAATTGAATGAAACCAGAATTGATTACAATTTTTTTTCTTACCTCACTAAATTGCTTGAGGTATGAAAAGAAGCAGCGGTTGCCCATAGCAACCGGAAATTTGCATATGACATGAAGCGACGTTTTGGTAAAAAAAAACAGAATTATCGCCTCAGAACTAAAAATTGAATGGGAACATCTTTCTAAAAGGTTTTTCTAGTGATTTACATCGAAAAATTACATCAGTGGGCTACCAAAGAGAACGAAACGAAAAACAGCATGACAATACACAACAAGCTGATTGTCACTGCGATTTATTCAAAGCATGGTGTTCTGCAGGAAACTGAAAATAAAGCTTACCTATGGGTAATTTCAGCCTTACAAGCAGGCCATCTGATAGGGTGCGGGAAAAAACAGAAAATTATGCGGAAATTTTCGGTAATATTATGCGGAAGAAAGCGGCAATTTCAAAAATTAATAAAGTTGTTCCCTTGGGTTTTTTCAAACGTATAAAATACACATTAACGTCTTAACGAGAATTTAACTCCTTCATGACATGTTTGACTTTTTGCTGCCGTTTGTGGCTAGCTATTTCTTTGTTCAATGCAGTTTTTCCATAGTTTTTTCTCCGTAGCTTAGGAACCAGGCATTAAATAGGACGAGGAAAACTGATACTGGAAGTCCGAAAACTAGAACCCAGGCCCATCACCAGAAGATGCATGGAACGCCTGGAGGTTTAAAATTGTTTACGAACAAAAAGGCGTGTTTTGGTCGCTGTTTTGGGTGAATAACTTCTTCAAAATGATCAATCTCTTCGCTATTTTTGCTTCTGAGGATGGTAACCAGTTACTTTCTCGGTTATGTAGCAATTTTCTAGGTTTATGCGGAAAAATGCCCCACGGATGCGGAGGATGCGGAAGTAGGCGAATTATGAGGATCCGCACCACCGCATCCTGTCAGATGCCCTGTACAAGCCAGCAAGTGGTCCTAAATTACTTTCTGTAACCTTACAAATGTCCTGACTTCCATTTCCGAAGGAATTTGCCCCATTTTTGAGCAAATAAACATTTCTCCGTGAGACGACGCCACCGATCTCCATTTGCATACTAATTAGCTAACTTGCCAAAACACTCCTGAGGGGGGGATATGACAAAAAGAGCTGCAATCTGGCCTGTAATTGGCTCATAAGCAGATCATCTCATTGCCCAAATTTAGTAAGAATCCAATGTAACGCCGATTTTCTGTCACGCTTTCAAGTTTTACCCGATGGATATGTCGGGTATTTAAGGAGGTGTATTAAAAAGAGTTAACATACATGAAGCCATTTAAGAGAAGAGAACCTGTTTTAAGAGAACATCCTGTAATACATGTACTGATGTAGGTCGTCACTGTTTAGCAACAAGGGTGTCCACCTAACACAGGTTTGACTGTACTGACAAAGCCGAGAGAATGTCCTTCCAAGGCCAAGTGTTTTTGCGGATGTCACTTATTGTTCAAATCACAATCCGGAAACTGCTGTATCTATCATTAAGAGTCAAAATCACTGAGCACAGCAAAATAAGAATTACAACTAGGTTTCAGAAAAGGCTTCCATACATTCTGTATTGGTCTTAATCAAAAAGACAGCTGCATAGTTTGATCCTAGTACTGGAGTAATAAAATCACCAAGAAATCTCATTTGGATTGAAGAAAAGTTTGGCTGCCATGCATGTCACAGTCTACCGTGGAAGTATTTTTTCTTACAAGTCCTCATGACTTACCTGTTGCACTTCAATATTTCCCTGCTTGATATAGGATTGATGGTATGAATACTGAAAATGGTGTCCAGGCTTGTAAGGCGGTGCATAAGATGTAAAAGAAACTGAAGGCTTAAACTCAGGTACTAAAGGCGAAAGGTTAGAGTTGATAACAAGGTTGCTGGGGAATGTTGATCCAGTGTATGCTTCTCCAGGAACAAATGCAGGGACTGTTGCTGAGAGTTTGGAGTGTGAAGTGAACTTCTGCAAAAGAAATGAGTATTACATAATTATAATAATAATACTAATAATGATAATGACAATGACAATGACAATGACAATGACAATGACAATGACAATGACAATGACAATGACAATGACAATGACAATGACAATGACAATGACAATGATAATGATAATGATAATGATAATAATAATAATAATATATTTAAATGCAGGATAACCATTTCAGTTATAAAAACTACTATCAACATGGGTCCTGCATAAAATAAATAGCAAAATAAATGATAAAGTATGTAAAAGTCAAAGAAGCTATATAAGAATTCTAAGAACATGTATATAAAAAGAGATACTAGATTCATATACAATTATAGCGTGCGTAGCTTGGCCGTTTTTAAGCAATTTGAGGGCACTAGGAAAGTGGAAAAGCCGCGATAAGGAGCGCCAAAGCCGTGAGGAGCCTGGGAGAGAGACAACTGAGAAACTGCCTACACAGATGGCTAGCATTTTTTGTTAGTCCAGTACGCTGGCGTACGGGCCATTTCCATTGGCTCAGAAGGCTAACACATCAATTAAAATCTCCTAATGGACAGTCCCAATGGACATGATTGAACATCACTGATTACAATGTAGATCTTCTGCACGCAAACAGAAAATGATGGAGATCAAATTGTCGAAAGCATCAAGCCTGAAAATTCTTCACGAATATCATGAAATTGTTAACTGCCAAACACAAGCAAGAAACAGCTGTAAGCAATTACCCTCAAGGGCGAAATGTGATGGCCGTTTCCCCAACAGGCTTTCGCAAAAGCATGATTTTCCCGTGTTTCAGTGTTTGCACTCAACAGACAAAAATGAATGGTTATCGTTATTAATTTGTTAAAGAGCAATTTCTGAAAAATTATCGCTGAACTTCACAGCAATTGAATTGTTGTCCGAAGTTTTTTTGCCCTTTTGTTGTTTGAGGACTCTGATCCCGTGACGAAACGGTCGTTAGCAATAGAGGTGAAGTTATGAAGCGTTATTTTTCATGCACAGGCATGGCACACACGATCAGATGATACGTCTGATCTTTCTATTTCTACACCAATTTCGGATTTCTGAAATCCTTTACGCTTAGAGGCCTTGAAAAAGATTTTGCATGTTCATGTTCAAATTGCTTAAAACGCAAGGTTTGCAGGGTAATACAATTATTAAAAATAACTGCCCCTTTATAAAAAAAAACGCACTTTTAGTCGATTTTAATTTAACCCTATTAATAACTAGTTTGTCCTTATTCCTAATGTCATAATCATGAATAATTTATTATGTCTTTTAAATTGAAAATATTTGGAGAGATAACTTGGGGCCATCCTTTGAGGTACTTTTCAACCAGTAATAACAACACATAACACTGCACACTAGCCAATTTTTTGTCGTAGAACTGCAAATTTTTAGTTTGGGGTCAAAATTTGTCGGGACATCAGCTTGCCGCACACTAGCCAATTTTTTTGTTGCGACTAACCACGTTTAGGCTTGGGGCCGAGTCGATCTCTGCCATGTTAAAAAAGACCCTTGTTCACATGACTTTCATGACAATTCCTCATTTGTTGAGGTACGTCCGCACCCCAACAAATTGTCTTGGTCCACAGCACACTAGCTGACAAGGCCCGACAAGACGTTTTGAGATCTAGCACTGTCAGATATCGCCCAACAAGCCCCCATCTTGTCACAGACTTGTCTGAATTCACTGCACACTAGCTAACAGGAGAAGATTTTTAGTCGGCTGACAAAAAACGGCTAGTGTGCGGCAGCCTTAAGACACAATCAAGATACAGTTGCAGCAAGTTAGTATACTTGAGGCCAGTACAGTGACAGACTACATCTGATGGGCTGAGACCGAGACATTGCTATTATTTTTTACAAGCTTGAGATTCCGAGACTCTAGTTTGGGATGCCAAGACTTTGAGACTGGCTGAAAATTTGCAGAGAATGATCATTTTCAAGGACCATTCTATACCCAGGTTTTAATTAACCTGTAACACCTGTTACAGCTGAGTATGACTGATTTTTTCTTGATGCTATGAGTGAAACTGCCTGTTGTTGATAAAATTCACCCATAAAGTAACAAATTTGCTACAGGTGTGGAGAGCCCCACTCCTCTGTGCTATCTTCTAGCTAAAATTCATATACATGTAGGAGATCAAGTTCCTGTCTTCATCAACAAAAACCACGGAAGGAAACTGCAACGCAACTATATTAAGTATATAGACAGTATCAATTTCACAGATTGCACACATACAGTCACTATCACATGGTCAGTTTGGGCCAAATATAATGACAAATTTAGTGGTGAACCATATGCATACTGGCCCGGGTTGTTCAAAGGATGGATAACGCTATCCACCGGTTAAGTCACTATCCAGTGGATAGTGTGGTTTGTTTTGTTAACACTTATCCACTGGATAGCGATTTATCCGCTGGATAGCGTTATCCAACCTTTGAACAACCGGGACCTGGCCCTGGTTGTTCAAAGGCTGGATAACGCTATCCACTGGATAAATCACTATCCAGTGGATAGCGTGGTTTGTTTTGTCAATACTTATCCACTGGATAGGGATTTATCCGGTGGATAGCGTTATCCAGCCTTTGAATAACCAGGGCCAGGCTCCGGTTGTTCAAAGGCTGGATAACGCTATCCACCGGATAAATCGCTATCCAGTGGATAAGTATTGACAAAACAATCCACGCTATCCGCTGAATAGTGATTTATCCGGTGGATAGCGTTATCCAGCCTTTGAACAACTGGGGCCAGATCTATAAACAGTCACTTTACCGCACGCTAAGTTTTCTTTGTAATAGAGGCTGAGAAGGATCTGATCTCTTTGGCAGAAGATAACTTTTAGCCAATTAATAACATTAGTGCTGAAGATGGTATTGCTTGCAGGTAAAATGAAGCAAGCAAACAGATTGAAAATAATATGACGTAGATCTGTTTATTTTAAATACTCAACTATACCCCTAGCACAGTCATCACTTGCAATTGCATGCAGTACGTATACGGTATCCAATGATCTCTCCCTAAGAGGTCAACACATTATATGTATCATGAATTGATACAGGGAAGATGTTAGTCGATCACATGTTAGGAATACACAATTCTAGGAGTATTGGCTGGCAGTTCCACACGCAGCACAACTTCTTGAAATCCATGCGCTATAGCTCGCAGCTGACCATGCAAGATTTCATCAAGTTGCTGATTGTCAGAAATTTCATTTCGTTCGTACGTGCACATGTTAGCTCGGAAGCGACATCACTATTTAAGCCAAATAACAGAACGCTTTCTCATACCTCTGATTCCTGCTTTGCATCACTCATTGGTATGCTCAATAATGAGTGTTTTTTATCGCACACTACACAAAAGAACTTCACATCGCAGTTGCACACACGAACTCGAGGATGTTGAGGAAGCTGTCCATATTTGGTTAACCATACCAAATAAAGCCGGTAGAACCAGTCCTTCACGGCCGTGGAAAAATGGCGGCAATTTTTAAGGGAATAATCGGTCTGGTCGTGAGCCGCAGAGTTTAATCCAGTTTTTCACGGAACAAGCTAGACCTGCAGAGTATAAAGGTACGACTCCAAGGCTAAATCGTACTGCCTGTTTATATTGTATTCATATAGGATCCCATGGGCTCCTCAGTCTCTGATCATTCATATCTGCTGACCCGGCAGTCACGGAAATTTTCACAGAATTTCCACTGAAAGATGTTTTCAAACTTCTTGATGATATGACTGAGCTATCTGAAGTAGACTCGAGCTGCAATGGCCCTTCCAGAGGAAACAACGAGGGCAGTATGTCATCGTGACTCTCCAGTGAGCACTATAAACGATGCTCATGCATGGTCTGTTGGTCGGAGACAAAGAGTCGGGAAGCGTTTTCAAGTATTTGAACGATGATGGCCACAAGATTAGGTTAACCAAGGGACGACCTCTCTCACTAAGAGAAATCCGTTGCCGTTAAAACAGAACTATTTTTATATATCCATAGAGGGTGACAAAGAGGGGGGGGGGGGGATGGGGGTGTCATGATCCCGTTTCACGCGCAATTTTTAACAAAATTTCGCGTCACGAACAGTTTTAACAAAATTTCACGAATCACGAAATTCAACATAAGATCGAAGCTCTTACCTTATCCACAAAGGTACCAAGAGACTATATTCATATGCCCAGAAAGAGGCTGTGGTTCACGATTCATCACAGCAAATACTGCCGTAATAATCACGTTTGTTTCACGATGTGGTCAATTGAGATGTAGATCACAATGTTTCAGCTGCTTCCACTGTTAATCAGGCAAGGAGTTCAACCAGTTACGCGACACCATTTGCTGTATATTACGATGCTATTGTTGTAGTAAAGTGTACCTAATCCCAAAGCGAATACGGTGGCCGGTTTGGAGGACGTGCTCATAAAATCCTGAAACCGGTGACCGAAATCACAGGCATAACTTCTGATCTGAACGGGCTGTTAGCTTCTGAAGTTCAGGATAGTTATGCTGACCTAAACACGATAATCTCCGATTTTAAAAAATATTAGCCCCGCTTATCTAAATAGCTGCCTCGATTTTCTTATCTCAATTTCTCTCGTGACTGACCTTTTTTTTATTACAAATATAGTACTTTTTTTTTCAGTTCAACTATCGTAATAAATCTTAAGCCGTCCACACACCACCTGCCTCGATTAGCCTTGCTATTTGCAGGTGGTGTAATATTTGTATATTTAATGTAAGAAATAAAGATGTTGTTGTTATCTAGAGCTCTATGTGACAAGAAATAACTCTGCCAAAGCGAGTACGAATTGATATTGATAAAAAGTTGATCGCATTGAGGTCAAGGGAATATTCCCTTTGGTCTCAGTTTTGCTGATTCTCCAAAGTCTTCCTCGTCAGAGCCAGAGTCATATTCCGAATCTTGATGGGCATTTTCAAAGGTTAATCTATACCCGATAGGTGACTCTTTTTCGTATATATTCAAGGGAAGAGTTCCAACACAGGCGGCCCCAAGCACGAGGTTGAGAGGAAATAATTAAATATAAATGAACGTAGGCGAACGTGACTCTTGCCTTCGAGCGGTGTTGTGTTACAAAGATGCGATTTACAAGGGTTTTGTATGGAACTTTAAATACCTGAAAAATGTAACGTTGTGTGAATAAAACTGACTTACCTTGCTTTCCTTTCGTATGCTTTGTTGTTTATCACGGTGTTTGAGGCCGTTTTGAAACGTTTCAGCAAGTTAGCACTGGTGGTGGTTTCCCACTAGAAAAAAACACAAGGCTGTGTTTTTTTCTAGTGGGAAACCACCACCAGTGTCTAACTTGCTGAAAACGCTTCAAAGCGGCCTCAAACACCGTGAAACAACAAAGAATATGAAAAGGAAAGCAACGCAAGTCAGTTTTTATTCACACAGCATACATTTTTCAGGTATTTAAAGCAAACCCGTAAAGTTCCCATACAATTGAACAACAAATGGTAGGAAACCCCGGAATGTGGAGTAATTACGAAATCTCAAGAAGAACATCAATCGCCAGCAACGCCTTGCCATGGAATGAAATTTATAACGTATACGAGATGGCCTTAGGCCCGTTTCAAACGCCGTGCTTAAGTCGTGCCGAACTCAATTCATTATTTAGGTTCGACTTTGGCGCGGCTGTAGCATAGGCGTACGAGCCGGGGGGGCGGGGGGGGGGGGCTGCAGCCCCCCCAGTCGCAGAAAATTTTGAGATTTTTCGGGCAAAACGCTGATGATTCAGGCAAAAGTACTCGGGAGAAAGCATTCTAAAAGGTAGTCAAGGCCTGGCTTGTAAGTTACTTTCACTGGCGTTTTGTCGTTGTCAAATCGGAGTTAAGGTCAAATGATCTAAGGATCCACAATTGCAGGTATTCTGTTTTGGAAAAGCCATATGCCAATTAAATGTGTACCGTGGGAATCCATGATGTTAATTTTATTTCCATTAGTGACAAAAGGATGAAAGCAAAGGACGACCAAGATGGGCTCCTGCCAAGACTTATGTTTTTTGTGGTGGTTCTGAAAAGAGCCCTTTTGAATGGCTCCGCAAAGTGCCGGTTTAAAATTTTCCTGAACTTCTCGCACGAGGAACAATTAACTGTTTCTTTTATAAGTTTCTGATTTTACCAGGCTGTCGAATGAAGTCATAGGCTAGGAGTATGCAATGTTTCAAAATAACTACAGTGGAATCCTGATTTCTTGAACCCTCATTTTTTTCGATCCTTCCGATAACTCAAACCAAAAGTCGTTTCCCTCTCCTCACTCAAACGCCATAATTTCACGAACTGTCCGGCCGATTTTTAAAAGCAATTTTCATCAGTTCCCTTGGATGTTCCAAAAATCGGAATTCGGCTGTGTTTCCGTAATGATAACAGTTTCATTAGACGTAAGAATTGGGAACGTTTTTGTTTTTACTGCGATTTGAGTACGTATATACAACTGACACTTTCGGGCATTTTGTAATTTTTTTCGGGCAATAAGGTCGCCGCCCCCCCCAAGTCCGAGGGTGCCCGTACGCTTATGGGCTGTAGTACGGCGTTTGAAACCATTTAAGAATTGGGTTCGACTCTGCCGTGTAGCACGGCAAGCTGTGTCGTGCTACCCGACTTTGGCACGGCATGGTTTCAAACGGCGTGCTATTGCCGTGCCGAACTAAATAAGTAAATAACTAAAATTATCATTTTGGATTTATCCGTTGGACCGCTGGTTCGTACTATCGTCTCTTTTCTAAACGCCCAGTGAATTCCCAGTGAGTGAATTAAGCTTGACCATGGCTCGACGTTTGAAACCAAGTCGTGCCAATGTCGTGCTACAGTCGAGCCAAATTGAATTAAATTCGGCACGACTTTAGCACGGCGTTTTGAAACGGCCTTAGACATGGACAATTTTGTTGACCATATAACTGCTTTTCCGTCACGGATGTTCGACCGGCACGGGTTTTACCAACCCCTTCGAGGTTGAGAGAATCGACACGAAGAACTCTAGATCCCTTCATTCCTTTGCTGAATAATTTGACGGCTAAATGTTTATACCTAATCACCTAATTGTATCCGTATCTTTTAGGACTTTTATCTCAAACACTCTGAGATATCTCAGGTCATTCTTATGCCGGAAGCTTACCGAAAATCAAAGAGTTTCGCCTAATCTATCTGTTGATATATAAAAAAAAAATAATAAGAGAACTGAACCTTGTCGTCATTTTAACTAACAGCAGCAATTGCTGTAATCTTTGTAACCAATAGAATTATTTTAATTTTTACAATTCTATCTTGCACATAAGTTAACATAGGATGTCTCATACTAATTTTAAAAGATTTTAGAGTTTTTATCATTTTCCTGTAAATATTCAAACGTTATAGTTATATTGGTACCGTATAGCGTGCGTATGTCCTTACCTGATTTCAAACCGAAAAGGACTAGGTACGAGTCGGTAAATTATGGGATTAACAAGTATTGATCTACATTGTCAGAAAAAGCACACTGAGATTCACAAAATCCCCAAGTTTGGTGTTAATCAGGCTAGCACTAGTTTTAACTGAGATACAGCGATTTGAAAAAAAGTAAATATATGGCCACTTATAAGATAAACGATAGACCGAGTAGATTCATCGTGTCTTTAAATTTTGACAACAAATGAACGAAAACAAGATTTTAAATGGCAGTTATATTTCGGTCCCGGGGGGGGGGTACTCCCAGAAAAATTGGGTGGGGGTGTGCGGCCCGCTCCCCAAAACCCTTACCCTATTTATGACCAAAATCTGCGATATTCCCTACCCTATTTATGACCTGACCAAAAATTCGAAACCCTATTTATGACCTGAACCTTACATCAAAATCCTGTTTCAGACGTGCGTTATAATTGAATCCCTAGCACAGACCAAAGTTAAATTACCGTAAACATAATTTGTGAAGGACTTTTGTTAATTTTCTTTTGGTTTTTTAAAACATACCCATATTGAGGCTAGAGTACAAAAACCATACCCTATTTATGACCAAAATGGCCAAAATCAGCCGAAATTGATACCCTATTTATGACTAAAACGGCTGAAAAACCATACCCTTTGGGGCCGCACATACCTATATAAGCCCATATAAGGGAGTACCCCCCCGG
>JAHPZR010025910.1:0-14321 GCA_019787425.1 Platygyra sinensis
TTTATCAATAAGTGTACCATTAGAAAAAAAAACAAACAATTTTGCAATCCATCGATAATTTTCATACCAATGATTTGTCTAAAGTAAAACAGGTCATACGATGCAGCATCCAGTCATTACTTTATATAAAGTGTATGCAAAGATATTTCCCTTGCCACATCCCCCAGTTTTTTTAACAAAAATTGTTTGGATCGTGCACGTATCTGTCAATAAATGTAGATCGTACCCTGGCCGAGGCGATTTTCTTCTTTCGTGTCCAGTCCCACACTGTTACGGTGTGATATTCATTGTCCTCGACTGATGCAAGATATTCTCCTTGGCTTCTCTGATGAAAACAAACACAAAATACAGCGTTACTAGAAGCATCGCGTGCGACCATCATGGGCCACACAAGCGTATGATGAGATTAGCAGAGCAGGGATGACACAGTGGCGAAGACGCTTGCCTCTCACCCATGTGGCGCCGGTTCGAATCTTGGACCCGGCGTCTTACTGTAACAATCATTTGTGTTCATCGTTGGTACTCCACCTTGCTACAAGGATTTTCCGCCGGGTTCTCTAGTTTTCCTTCCGTCATATAAAACCATCATTCCCAATTCTAATTCGATCTCGACGAACGAACACTTTATACTGAGCGAGTTCATCTGAGCTTTTCCGTATTTCGTGAGCAAATAAAAATGCACATGGACAGGGTCCGTATAGAATTGAAACTGAAAGAAAAACCTTCAATTACCACCACGGACCTACAGTCTACTGTACATCCAACCAGCACTAAACAAAGATTACAACTTAATTGAGGTTTGAATTTCTTGAACAAGTGCTTTCTACTGGCGCGCAAGGAAAGTTCGCTGATGTGTTTATTCACCTTGTTAGAGAATGCCAGAGCGAAGACTGCATCTTCAAAATAATCCACACCAATGACACAGATGGTATCTAAAGAGCTGGAATCCCACACTCTAATATGAGGCTGTCATGACGGTAAATGAACAAGATTGAAGAAGGTTAGGTTTATAAATAATATAAATATCAAACACGAATAACCATGCTTGACTACATTTTCAAACACCGAGAAGTGAACCGTAGCGAAAATACTTTTGACGAACTTGTCTTCGAGGAAATTTGGCCAAGCACTGTCTTGAGTGGTTGATATACCTTCTCAATGAAAGCTAAAACTAAGGAGAACGGGGAAATAAAATCGTGAAAATCATTCCGACCTATTGGGAAATTATTTTGGTATTCCGAGCATGCAGCACTGCTACAGAATCCATAAACTGTCGAGAACAATGTACAGTATCATGGATAAGCTCCGAAATTCCGCCTGGCATTTCTGAACAAAAGCAGAACACTCTCAAAAGGTATTTATGTATTTTTTTTTACTTTTTCACCGAACTAATTTCTTTTGCCCATCGTGATCACGTTTTATATTTCCTGCGATAACTACAGAGACCAAAATTGTTTACTGCAACGACTAGAAACTTTGCACAAGAGACGTAATAATAAAAACCGTTTTTGTATTAAGAAATTATGGACACCGGTAGGGAAAATTTGAAAGTTTACCAAACCTGGTCTATACTAACCTTTACATCATTACCGTGTCCCTTGACTTGTCCTGACGCTACTGTAACACCGTCGGGGTGAACACACAAACTGCAATGAAAAGATGTTATAGATAATGACAAAAATCAGAGTTCTTTTTATACCAATTGCTTTTCGCTGCTGCTGCAAGAAATTCATCACACTCTAAACTCGCTTTATTCACCAACATAACCCACTGGTAGTCAGAAAAGTTTGTACAGGGCTTCCTTTGCAGTTAAAAAAAAACTGGTTTTCCGGCATTACTACCGGCTCATGCACAAACGCAATCAAAACAATCTTTAGGACGTTCGCGCGAAACTCTTCTAAAATATAGCTTTTTTAAAGCTTTTATTGTGGTTAGATAATGAGTTCCTTGTGTCAGACATGCAAGAAAGAAAATCGGGATCACTGTTTCCGTTCGTTTCCGATTCGAGACAAAGCGTGTAATCGTGCAATTTGCGGACGAAACTCAGTATGGTCTTTATGCTTTAAACTCAGAGGGAGGCGACCTATCTTGTCATAATCTGTGTACGTGGGTCTATTGCGTGAATACTTCAAATTGGTATATACACACTCAGTGATCTTGGTGTTTTAAGCAATCTGATTGGTTCGCTATCTCTGGCTAATGAGCATTATTCACCCCCTACGGAGTGAATAATGCGTAAGCCAAACAAAAATAGAGTATACTTTTGAATTAAGCATACTTTTGATTCACACTGATTTGAACGGTGTTTAAGGACCATTATTCTAGACTGTCACGAGGTTTTTTCGAAGATTAACTATAGATTTTCCATGTTCAAAGATTCAGTAAATAGTTTCGCGAATTCGCGCATGCTTTGTACCGCTTGCACGTTTTCCACGCATGAATTGAGAGGTCAATTAAATCGCTGAAAATGTTGTTGAGATCACTTCCTGTGTATATACTAAAACAATTATTCTTCTCAATCTCGGTGAATAGTGGCAGAATATTTACCTCGATTTCAAAGAATAATTGTTAAATGTTGTCAGTCCTTATCGTAATATATCCCTTGAAGTGACATTAGGAGCCGTCATATAGCTGAACGATGAGCTCAAAAGTAAAGGGCGACATTCGATGGTGCATGGGGTAAAAAAAATTCAAATTTGGAAAATATAGATTTTTGTTTATATTTTAAAGAATGGCCGAAGGCGATACATTTGAACCCAGTTACTATTAAGGCGGGGGTAAACATGAAGAGGAGTGAAATTTGCAGAAAATAATATTAAAAGGGAATTCAGTGTTAGGATTAAAATTGGTTGGGAACATTACCAGACAGTTGACCCCCTCAAAAGGGGGACCCCCTCAAAGGGGACTGTCTGGTATCCATCTGCTAATTCTTCACTTCAAATTTCAATTTGCCAAATCCATCAAATCTTCAACATTTCATATTTTCCTCAACTTAACTTATCCTTTCAGAAAAAGTATCTCTTTCCCAAAAAAATTCACCGTAAATTTTGACAAAACTGCCAAACAGTGATTAATGAGATAAGCAGAGGGATTTAGCGTTGCTTGAACGTTGCTTGAAACGTGACCGAGATAGTGGCAGAAAGGACATGTTAAGCGACGTCAAAACAGCCTTCACATTCACCCCTACCTTAACTAAGAAGGATACGAGTTTAACTCCAAGATAGAGCGGGAATTCAACCGAGTGTCGTAAAACCAGAACCAAACCAATTAGCAGTGGTTTCAAATCAAGCCGGCGACCCCCGGAGTTCCGCCGGCTACTTGATTGTATGTCGCCGGCTACTCTGGTCGTAACAGTCTACTCGTGACAAACAATCTCAGCGTTGCTTCTTATCCGCAAATCTTTAAGACAGCATAGTAACTTCACACTGAATTTTGTAGCAATAATACATACGCAAAAGGATGTAAGTGTTGTTCAAAAAAACACTCAAATCACAATTAACCTCTGAAATAGATATTAGTCGAGAACGTTGAAAATGGCATTTCCAAGCTTCTAGATTTCAAAATCCGTCAGTGTAAAACGCAGACTGCAGACTGCAGACCGGGGGTAAAATGCAGACTGCAGACTGCAAGAGTTGGTCGGTCCCAGACCTGATCGCGTAAACAAAATTCAAAATGGCCGACACGTAAACAAAGGTAAGATGCATGCATAGAATTACGATTAGCTCGGGTCCTTGTGCGAAACTTGGTTCAACAAAATGGGGAGTTCAAGAACTCGAGGTTAATAGTATAATGTTTGACTTAGGCTGGTAAACGCCTTTTGGCTTGAGTTTTCGCGATTTTTGAAAAAAAAAAATTACGGGTACGCGTACGAACACTCGCAGGTCTTCATTTGATCCGTATTTGATTCTGGTGGATTTTTATTATCAATATTTTATTTTACCTTCAGTCTGCATTTTACCCCTGGTCTGCAGTCTGCAGTCTGCATTTTACCCTTAGTCTGCATTTTACTCCCAGTCTGCAGTCTGCAGTCTGCAGTCTGCGTTTTACACTGACCGATTTCAAAATTTTCTGGGGGAGCATGCCCCCAGACCCCCCTAGGCCCCTCGATTATCACAGACACCTGGGCCCGGTTGTTCAAAACCCCGATTAAACTAACCTCCGATTAAGCCTAATCGACGATTAAAACCACTAACACCGGGTTAGCTAATCGGAGGATTTGAGAACGTTGTTCAAAGCCCGATTAGAGGGCAGATTAGTTAATCGCTGATTAACGGTTAGTACGTGGTGTAAAAACCACTTATATTGTCTCGCTAATCGACAGTTAATATCCCATAATGCAGTTTCCCGTGAGTAAGCACTGTGATTGTTTTCAATATGGCGTCCGTGTTATGAACTGCCAGTGAAACGGTGGACTTGTCTACTCCAGTTGTATCGCCGATAACTTGCAGTAAGACACCACTCGCATAAAATTGTAGTGCTATCAGCACTTGGTCGATTGGTTTCAGAGTGTAATAACAATTCGTTTCCCTCTGTAAATCTGCCTCTATGAGGTTTGTATTGTATTCAATTTAGGTTTTGCCAAATCTATAGCAAGTGTGAAGCTTTTAATTGCTGTAAATTAGTATGCTATCGTTATATTGATAGATTCGTGCTCGTCTTTGTCTCACGCAAGGAAGGCCAAACAACAAGTCGGCCTTTTTTTTCAATATTAATCGGCCGATTAGCGACTTAATCTTGCTTCGGAGGTGTATTAAATTTAACCCGCCGATTAGAGTCAGATTAGCGTTAATCGGGCTTTGAGCAACGCAATCTAATCGCAGATTAAATTTTAATTGCGGATTAGCATATTTAATCGGGGATTAGCGCTAATCGAGGTTTTGAACAACCGGGCCCTGCTTTTCCAGAGTTGGCGGCCTACTTCAAAACATTTTGAAACCCCTGCTAATAATTAGCTTAGCAGTAAGACTATTCAGCCAATCTCAAACCGTAGTAAAACCAAAAATAAAACCAAATTGCCTGATTACTTTCGACATTCAATCGAAATCCGCTCTGAGGCCTCCCACCAAAAGTAATGAACACATTACCTCTTTATGTCATCTGTATGTTGAGTGTAATGGCGCTGTTTGTGACTTGCCACGTCATATAACACAACCACTGCAGCAGTGAAGTAAATGAGCTCTCCTGAACTAAGCACAAAGAGATTATTACGGCAGTCTCGTCCACGGTAACCATACCTGGAGAAAAAAAAAGCGAACAAACAAATTCACAACCAGTAAAAAAAGTGATTTTCTCTTCTGAAACAGTTGGTTCTTTAACACGCAATAAAAGTAGCCGGCTTGTTGGAATTGAGGGATGTTACACTTCAGCTAGGAATACATGAGGTTGCATAACAATGCGTCCTGCTGCATACAATAGACCATTACCGATGTGTCGTTTGACCTTGTTTGCCTTTGTGTCCAAACAACTCTTCATGCGAAAACATTCATATGAAAATGTACTCCAACAATAGGTTCAGCTTCATGCAAATTTTTCTTGGATAAAATGTTTTTCACTGCTCATGTTCTGTGTAGTTTGGGATTATTCTAACTCCAAAAGAGAAGGACAAACAACATAAACAAAAAACCTTACCGAAAAGTTACAAAATAGAAATCAAAATTCTCGCTAATTCTGGGATAGCTTAATCGGCTTTCGAACGAACAGGGGAAGAAGGATAAACAAAACAACAGCAAACTACTTACACCCACTCCAACTGCAGTTCTTCCTCAGGGGGGTGGGGTGATATGTCCATATCAAGGTATCCATCAGGAGGGTACAAATATATATTACGGCCTCGTAACGTGAGCTTCACTGGGTCAGGCTCTGTGTAAAGGCAAGATTCTTGTTAAAAACAATCCTAAAGGATGCTAAATGCCATGTCGCGCTGCATTCCATACTTTATTTCATTTTACTTGGGCTATGTACACTTTGTAAACAACTCTGAATTTCATCACTGTTAATTTCTCAATATCTTTGACTGTTCCGATTAATATTAATTTACCAATTATTATTTTTAGAATAAAAACTAGCGATAAAAAACGACTTTTCGATCTCTCTGATATCATTTAGACAATTAGACAACTTTATTACATTTTTACACATATTACAGTAGACAGACCTGGCACCGCAGGTGGCAAAAGCTAATCGAGGCGGGCCAGGAACAATAAAAATAAATGACATCTGCTAACCGCAATTAAAAGAAACGTATTACAGAATAGGCAAAAGAAGAACTACTTATAATAAGAGAAACTGTCCGGACAGAAGGGGATTGGAACTGAATAAGGAATTGAATAAAGAAGTACAGCTATGAAGAGTAAAAATTAACTTTTAATATGATGAATTCTAAATCCTTATAAGAATCTTCATTTTCCAAAAATTTTAGAAAAATCATTTGTATCTTCTTTTTAAAGGTAGCTTTAGGGAGTGCTCTTAAATTGGTTGGTATCTCATTCCACAGTTTTGCACCAATTCTTGAAAATGACTTCCTCTTAACTTCAGTATTTGATTTCTGGATATAAAAATTCTTAGAGACCGAGGCTCGTGTGTTGTAAGAATGGATTTTCTCAGTAGGAACGAAAAGGTCCATCAGATTTAACGGCACAAGGTCATTACTTGTAACGTCATGCATTGTTTCGGCTAGTAATTTGTAGTGCATAAAATTTATAGGTAAAATATGAGCATTCAAGAACAAAGGAATTGCGTGATCACGTCTATCAGAAAAATAAATGAAGCGAAGGGCACGTTTTTGGAGAATTAAAAGCTTATTTAAATGGGTTTTGCTGGCTTGGCCCCACACAGTTAAACCATAACGCAAATAAGGAGTAATAAGGGAATTGTAAATATTAACAAGTGTGTAATGTGCAACAAAATGTCTTAATTTTGACAGCAGTCCTTTGGTTTTACTAATTTTCAAGTTGTAGAAAAAGCGAATGTAATATACATAATTATATAAGTACAAATTAGGGCGTGAGAATGTCCATGCAACGATAAAATATGTGAAATGTGTTTAAAAAAAACGGCTTATAAGAATTTATTTTTATTTTTTAATCAAAAGTGTGTTTTAAACTACAAGTTTTTGAAATTTGAATGGAATACATTTAATTAGTAATGCTGCAAATTATTTTAATATTTCTTTACCTAGCAAAAGCATACATTACATACAAAAGCTGATGGAGAAGCATATTAGTTAAACCCTTAATTTACATTTTCTTTGCATGATCGTTAAGATACCTTTATCCTCTGGCCATATTGAATTTTGAAAATCATGTTCACTGTGTTCTAGGGTGGACTGTCTTCTTAAAAAGCCATTATTGCCATCTGTATATTTAAAGATTGCAAGCACTGTTTACATTTCTTTTGCCCGATATGGAATTAATCTTATGCCAGCCAGCTCGCACATCAACATATCTGCCAAAACTTGCACTTGGTAGTGTTAATTTAGTTTAAGAGAGAATTTGACAATCACAAGTACAACACGTAAGCAATGATTACTGTAATTGAGTTAACACCCTACTCATCAACACTCAAGACAGCTTACTTATGAAATAAATTTCATTTTTTCTTCATAATTTTATTAAACTGGCCAGCAACAAATCTCTGTTAATCCACTCACATAGCAGTAGTATTCCCAATCCTGTTACACAGAACTTTATTATGCAGAGCTTTTTTATTTACGACTGAAGTGTTTAACTTTAAAGATGCACTTGATAGAGACATTAGGTTAACCATTGTTAAATTAATTTTTACTGTTTGACATTATCAACATTAACATTATTGACATTAACATTATCCCATTCCAGAGTAAATTTCATAACAACTAATATGGACCGTAACTAGAAGTACAGTGTGATTTTTACCCCTTAATTCTCCCTGAATGGGATACTACGCATTATTAAAATGACACCAACAAGTTGCTCCTTGTGAACCACAATTGCCCATAGCAACAACACATATTAAATACTTAGTGACTGAAGTTCTTTGGAAGACATGACTAATGATAACCTTAACCCTCAAGTGCTGGATGTCATGCACAGGCTGATTTCAATAAGGGCTGTGCACTGGACAAATTGACTAGCTGCAAGGATGATTTTGCCTGCCTTGTTTGGTCATCTAGAGAAAAGTTCTTCTTAAGCCCTGGCCAAATGGAGTAGCGAGTAGATGCAAGTTGAAAACTTGGGTCTACTTGTGACTCCGTTTGGCCAGGCCTTGCGTGCACTTGAATTGACTTGTGATGACTTGTGCTCACTTTGGTCAAGATCAAGTTTGCATGCAAGTCAAAGCAAGTTTTTCACCATTTGGCTTATAGTGACCCAACCCAAGTCAGTGCATTTAAGCTGAGTGACATCCCTTAACCTATTATTAGCCAATGAAATATAGGATAGTCTGCCTTAAAATATTTTTTTTGCAGCTTGCATGTACTTGCGAGGTAACTTGCAAGTCTGTTTGGCACCCAACAAAATTCTCTACGCAAGTTCAACTTGATCGTCCACTTGCGACTCCTTGCCAGTCCGTTTGGCCATGCAGGTCTTTGTAAAAAAAAGTTCAGTTCAATGTTTTGCTAAATTGTCTGACCGGTTGCTGAAAATTTTACTGATACCCGTGACACACGTTCGGACCATAGTAAGTAGAAGTTTGTGTTATCGTCACTTAACCCTTTACCGTTTATAACTCCAAAATGTTGTTGTTAAATATGCAAACTTAAGGAATTTTAGCTCTGACCATAACGTCTTTAAGAGACTTGCCCTTCCTGTAGGCGACAATTGCAGATTCAGGATATATTTGACAGAGTCTATTGCTCTCAGTTAAAATGTTTCATATAAGAACCTTTCTTAGGTTAGGCGTAGCTGGGCTCAAGGTCGTGACGAAAGCCAAAACATTTCTGGATGTTTTTGTTTTGTAGAGCCTTGTTTCATGATGAGAATTTTACTTCAGCTAAAATTTTTGCGGCCAGTTCTCTAGGATAGCCTCGCTAGGAAAGCCAGTGTTCTTCTTCCGAAAGCGGTCTTGTGAAACTAAACAATTAGTTCTTATCAGAACTCTAAGGCCACTCCAAAAGGCTATTTAGTTGCCGCCATTCTTGTTGTCGCTGACAACAATACTTTTGATGTTCAAGAACATTACATCATACAAGGCTAGCCTACATAAACGTTTCAATATACTCATGTTTACTAACACCAATGCCAGTAAGGTCAAATTAATACATGTAAGTTAGAATGAATGGCATATTACAATACTGTGTTTACCATACCTGAACTGGTCTGCGTCTCTGTGCTTGCTGTCAAGCTGCTGTTATGTTTTTTGACAGCTGCACTAGTTCTGCTGTGGTTTCTATTTGATGCTGCAGCTTTCTCTCCTGATCTCAAAGAATTTCCAAGAGCGACCACTGACATAGCTTTTTCAATGAATCTTGAAAACTCTCTCCAGCTGCAATAAAAGATGCTACATATAATAAAAAGTACCAAACATTTCTAATTTACTGTATACTAGGCTAAAGACCACTACACACATTATTGTTTTAAATTTGGTTTGGAATTATTTAACAAATAGATTCCATGTTGCTGTGCGGTAAGAACAAAAAAGTGCAACAAGAGACATTAGGCAAATGTGTCACCAATGTTCTTGTGTGATCTGTCACTGAACATGTACAGATGCGGGACAACATGGAATCTACTTGACTGTGTTATAAATTAAACAAGGAAGCCAATAGTGTTAATGACGCCATCTACTCATCTGTCATCCAATAATAGGAAATAGGTGAGAACCAATCAAAATGTATAGAATTATAAATTGACTTAATATATTTATAAAAAAGTATTGCTGAATAACATTAATAACATTTTAATATTGCTGAATAACATTAATTTCAAATTTTACAAGTTCAAACTTTATTCTCAGGAAAGTTCTAGCCTATAGATTCATACAAATAAACAATTAAGTTAGCATATCAGATAAGCCTAATGGCAGGTATATACTGTAAAATTTTATATCCTATTTACACTCTAATAAATAAATTTGCTGTAACTTGTACTCACTTTACCCATCCATCACCATCAGTATCAAACCGGGCAAGCAGCTTTTCCAACAGTGACCGACTGAGAGGAAGATTGTGATGTTTACACAGCATCTTCAACTATAAATTATTACAACAAAGAAGAGTCAAAGGATTTCACCAAAAATTTCATCAGAGTCTAAACTAATTAAAATATGATATTAAATAAATTATACAATTAATACTAAATCTTAATTCTGACCTTGAAAACAACTTGTAAACAGCAAAACAAGAAATAAAAAACATAATTTACATGTAGTCTCATACTTAAATAAACAATAACAAAGACTAGGTTCAATAAAAATAGTATAACAGCTTAAATACTGACAGTTGCAACTGAGTTTATTTTCTTTGAACCTTATTTATTTACTGAATACTATCATCAGATGGCATTTTGTTTTGCAATTCGAAAGAAGAAATTGACTGCAAGTCAAAAACAGTTTTCTCTTGAAATTTCCGTATAAAGTTGTTTTTGAGCTTCCAGTCAGGACTTCAGGATCACTCTTCTTTCTATTATCATAATGGCAACTGTTACCAAAATTCTCAATTGTGACTGGTTCTCTGCACTCCTATTTGTCTCTTAACTTGTGTACTATCCCATGGATGCCAAATTGCAGGTGTCCAATTACCACATTTTTATAATTGGATATAATTAGAAAAATTGTAATTGGACACCATTATGATCTCTGCTGTAGGGAAAACTCTTGGAAAACACTAAGTACAGAAATATTTTAGCTCAAAGGAAGTTCTTAAAACTCTTTATAACAATAAAAGTAATAAAACACTCTCTGAATTAATAAAATCTTCTTGGTCCAATTTCAAAATTAAGTAGTACATGTCGTGATCAGCTAACTGTTTATTATAAAATTATAAATAATTCAAACGTCTAATGTGTACAGACTACACTAATTAACAATGTACATATAAGACATGTAAATGCACCTCTTTGTTTCCTATGAACCAGTTCTTCCTTTGTCACAATGCTGAAACGATGTCTTCAATTCACTGTAATCCCAGTTTCCCTCCATTCTTGATTAACTGATTTTCAACCTCCAACAGCAAGTCACCATCACCCTGAACTCCAGACTGACCAGTATTTACTCGCACAGGATTAGACAAACCAACAGCACTTAATTTCTGTTTATCCTGCAGTCCTGTTACAACCGATGAATGACACAATCTGCAGAGGTTGGGAAAATGAAAAGTAGAGGAAAAAATTATTATCTAATGATCTTTGTTGATACTGTTTTACATACATATTTCTTACTCAGATCTTTCAGCTCTGGCTGGTTTAAATGTATATTATTCCCATTCAAGAACAACATGTTGCACCCGTTTGACTGCCTATTGCCAGTGTTTGCAACATGTTGCTCAAGTTTGAAAATGGTCAAATTTGAGCCAACAACGTACACCAACATGTAGCAAAACGTTGTCACAGAGTGGCCAAATGATTGCAACATGATAAAACCAACAATGTTGCAATATGTTGCATTGAGTCGTGTGTGATAGTTAGACCCGCTGGATTTACACAGCAGCTGAGGAGATTATTTTGCAAGGCTCAGTGACTCAATCTACTAACCATGCAACAAGTGTGACAGACATGTTTATTTATTTCTCAAATTCAACCTGTATATATCAATTAATTTTATACTAATTAAAAATACTTTGCCTGACCTAGCAAATATGTGGCAAGTGGTTCATGAAGTACTCCTCCACCATCAACTTCAAACTTTTTCACAAGTGCCATCAACGTAGGGCCAAGAATAAATATCTGGTAATTGAGGAACACTTGCCGAAGTTCTTCTGTAGTGATCTGTCCAGGAGCGGTCCTTATCAAGTAGTGAGAATTTGTGCTTGACATTTAACAGCTTCTGCTTGCTGACATTAGCAAGGGCATCTGTAACTCTCTGAGCAAGTTCGCTTTCTGAAGTGCCATGGTCCGATCGGCCTGTTGTTGTTTATAGGTAAAAATGTTCACAAATAAATCAAGCTTTGTTTTGTCGAAAGTAAAGAAACTCTAAAACATAGGCTAAGGGAATATCTCCATCTGCACTAAAAAAAATAAGGGGCACATTTAACTTAAAAAATGTAAATGTAAATCTAATTTGTTAATGGCCACGGAGCACCAAGGAGTTCACAAGAACTCGTTCAGAAATGTCCGTGCATTCCATCCAACTGGAATTTCGAAATGCTGGTTTTTGAGGAGAGGGAAAAATCAGAGTACCCTGAAAATAACCTCTTAGAGCAGAGTAAAGAACCAACAACAAACTCAACCCACATTTGATGCCGGGTCCCGGAATCAAACCCAGGCCACATTGGTGGGAGGCGAGCGCTCTCACCACTGCGCCATCCCTGCTCCGTAAAGTTTCAAAAACAAATTTAATTTACAGTAAATTCATATCAAAGACTACCAGAGGATCTCCAAAGATTTCACAAATTAATGAGAAGACCACTTTTCAGATAACATTTAGATTGATTATCAACTACTAAAAATTTCTTTTATGCCGTGTACATCAAAACAATATCCCTTAGTATATAAAGTCTTAAGGTAACTGAAAAAATTTAAGACTGAATACTAGTATAAAGTCCAGATGAGAAAATTTCTAGTTCATGGTCATGATTTATAGACCCAGCATAGTGAAATCTGTGCGGAATGGTCAACTTTAGAGGCAAATATTGATCTTATTCTCAGGTCTTTACAGATTTGTTTTTGCTGTACAGTACATGAACATTTTTTAACACTTAATTATCTTGCAAAAAGTTTCATTTTGCTTTCCTAATTCAGTGGTCTTACATCCACAGTTAATTCAAAACTATTAATAAAAATATTATATTACCATTAGAGATAGGTGGAAGGACAGGATATGTCCTGCTTCCAATCTTGTGGGAGGCAACAGGTTCAAATGTTGCCCATGGATAGGTTGATTTTAAACTGTAGCCACTCTGTCGTGAGGAGGATAGATCGCGGTACTCTGGAACTGTCACTAATTTTCCACCCACGATCTTTGTCACAAATCTTGGTGTAGTCATGGCTCACCCACGTTAATTTCATCATTCTCTATTGTCATTATGACCTGTGCGTAAAGCAAAACAATGTCATGAGCATAAAAATGTAGAAAAAATCCCTTCCGTGGGAGAGGTGTGGACATTTCCTGGAACTACACATATTTCTGATATATTTTGGCCAATTTTTTGAACTTCTGTTTTTTTGGTTTTTGATGAATTACTCTTAAAGTGTTATTATACAGGCCTGAACACTGACAATCTCCAGATTTTAATTTTTGGTTGGCATCTTGCTCTGCTGTGTCCCCTGAAAGCCAAACCCTTGACTAAGCCTTTTTGGTCAAGATGTATGGGTTATTGACCAAGTGTGAGGTCAAGATGGCTGGATATTGGCCAAGTTCTTTTTTACGTGTTTATTGACCAAGACGAAGTCGAAGTCCATAAACTCGCAAAAAAAGAACGAAGCCAATATCCAGCCATCTTGACCGAACAAACTTGGTCAATAAAGGATTTATTATATGGCTTTTGGTGAAATTTTGCTTTTTGGATGCAGCAGGTAGTCCCGAGCGGCAAGATGGCTCCAGGTAGCCAATCACAGCGCGCGATTTGGTTCCATCTTGCCCACTCACGGAGCTAGACATATAATAATTAACATTATCCTGCGAAATCGCGCGGAATATCGTCTGATACTTAGCCGACGAGGCCGTAGGCCGAGTCGGCTAAAATCAGACGATATTCCGCGAGATTGAGTAGGATAATTGTTTTATTATTCAACAAATGATAACAAAATTGATTTCCAAGCTCGTACATTTTTAACTTTCTGTGACATTTTTTACTTCACTTTTCTTCCCACGACGAAGCTAGTATATCGCCGATATCCGTCACCTACGATACAGATATCGAGAGCATCATCACCATATTTGATATGTTACAATTTGTTGAATAATAGGTTGGATATGGCCTCGTATACAAAAAGATTTTCCAATTTAAATGAGTCTCTGACCTGCACGCTTGGTCAATAGCCCATAAATATTGTATTTGCCCTTTGCAACAATTTGCAAATAAAAAGCTATAACCGGAGAGTAAACACAAGTGAAACAATCCGCAACCAACATGTAGTATTCGGCGTTCTGCAAAACACCCCTAGCGCAACAGATTACGAACACAACCCTGAGATAGAGATCCTCGTCTCTTGCATACGAGGCTATAGCTAGAGACGAGTCGAGGTACCCAA
>JAHPZR010025911.1:0-13406 GCA_019787425.1 Platygyra sinensis
ACACATAAATACGGCCGTGGCGAAATGAGGAACGTAAAGTTGATAAATAGAAGAAACGACATTACACAAGGATGGCAGTTCTGCACCCCTTAATATCGCCTTGGGAAAGGAAGGGGAAAAAAGAAAAAAAACAGTTCTTACAAAACGGGCTATTCGGATTTGGTCACCCACCCAAGCACTGTCCCCGCCGAACAGGACGTAACTTTGCTGAGCGTACCAAACAAGTTGCTGTCCTTGTGGTGTAGTGACTCCGCGGTGAATGCATGGTTTTAAATTTTTAAGATGGGAAAAGGTATCAAAAAAGAAAAAGATATCTGATACGGCATGGCTGGGAAAGTAGAGAACAAAAAAAAATTAGAGGAACATGAAAATGAGAACTATTACTTGCTTTCGCGATCGGACAAGCTAGCGGCACTTGTAAATCAGTTTTTATAGTTATTTTAATTTTTACAAATGATTGTAATCAACATACTATTAATTAGTATAACTGAAGATTTTTAACGGAGTTTGGATAAAGATCTACTGCTACTACTACTTTCGAAATAATTGCCTCGGTCTCACGGACAGACAACTTTGTGAATGTGAATGTTTTCAACGGCGTTACATCTCCTCATGTGCTCTTTTGCCAGAAATCGAAACTGCGCAAGAAAAGAAGAATTAATATTTGAAACTATATATCACATCCCTCACCTCCAATGCCGGAAGGAAGCGATGTCCCTTCTGGGCCACCGTAGTATACCGGTACAGTAGTTGAACTGTAAATTCAAGTAATCATAAGGTTGGTTATTTGTACATTTCTACTTCATCGTTTTTCAATAAAGTGAATCATTTTAAGACTAACAACGTTGCTATTTGGTTATTTTAGTGGATAAAACTACACCTTAAAAATCTGTAAAAAGGCTCACTCACAAACAAATAGAGAAGACGTCTTTATAGTTCGCAAAGGTGGCAGAAAGTATTATTAAGGCCCAGCTGTTCACGGATAAATTGCTATCCTTGTTCCCAGGCTCTCTCTCCTTCCCGCTCTCGGAGGGGGTCTGAGAGGGAAGGATAACGGAAGCCTTGTCCTTTATTGTCTAAATCTTTCTAACGCAATGTAGTAAATACCTATAGCAAAGGCTGCAGATACCATTGATTTCTTTCCGCGTTATCCAGAGAAATTCTCGCTAACCGTTGGAGAACCACATTTGTTATACCTCCCAACTCAAATACGTTCTCCGATTGGAGGAGAACGCGTCACGTGCCGTGGGTTAAAAGCCATTGAAGTAGGACAACGTTTCTCATTAGAGACGGCATTCATTATTCAAGAAAAGGGATTTATAGTCGCAAAACATATCATGCAGATTAACAAAAGGGAAAATACGAACGTTTTGTGTCTCCAAGCTTTTGGTTTGGCGCCAAAAATGGGTTGCCCACGGTCACGGTCAACTCGCTCGTCGATCGCCATCGCCAGGTAGGAAAGTATTTGTGTAATTTACGAGGTCTTACAACAAAATTTGCTGTTCCTGATCAATCAAACTAAACTCAAAATGCTTGAGTTAAGCATTAGAAGACGCAAAAGCAACTTTAGTACTGTCTATATTTTTTGTCAGCTGCGAAGAAAAAGACTGTTATCGTGATTTTTCGATAGGACAGGTTGGTTTTGACAGCCGCTCAATTTTGCGAGTGCAGCCAGTGTATGCAATGGCGTCAAGCAAATCATTTTTTTCGGAGCTTTTCTATTTTTGAGCCGGGAGGTATAACAAAACAATTAATGACTGGCCTCTCGGGAAACAGTGAATTTTGTTTCCCCTCGACCTCAATGGGAACATTGAGGGTGTCGGGGAAACAAAACTCACTGTTTCCCTCGTGGCCAGTCATTAAGTGCTTATTGTATATCAGTAGAAACAACAGACTGAAACAATTTTTTTTCTTCACTTCCAGGATTTTCGGGGTGTTTTTGCGTTTTTTTTCTTTCCTGCACTTTCAATTCCCCTTGTGGTTTTATACGCATTTGTTTGGGCATTTTTACTTTCAAGACTTAAGCCACGATTTTGACAGATAATTGACGGTAAAAACACTATGAGATCTGCTAAATGTCACAACGAATGCAAAACCAGCTTATTAAAAATATATCTCAGGTCTTAAAATAACTGCGGAGAACGTGCTGCCATTGTAATTATATCTGCAAATGGTTAGACGTTCAAGTTTTCTTGGATAAGGACTCTGAACCGTAGGCTCTGGCCCCTGCATCTTCAGTGTTACATGGTTAGCAGAGAACTTTTTGTAAAGAGTAGGTCACGTAGTTCCCGGTGTTGTGGTCTGGCCTTGTCTCACGGGTTGGTGTTTCACATAGGGTTAACCTCATTGCACCTTTCCCTCTGGACAGAATTGACCAAGAGAAATTACTATGACTATGACTATAGCACTAGCGCGTGCAAAGCGCGAGTCACCTTAGTTCGATGAAAGTGCAAACCTCAACCAACTGCCAGTAATAATGAAAGTTTCGTTTTCCAAAGTAACGTTCGTAGGTGTAAGTGTTTCTCTGACCCAAATCATTCCATCTTACATATTTAGGCATTAAAATATTTTAGTTAGACTCCCCAATCCCGATAGCTATCATGACGATCGTCCTGTGCTGGGAAAAGTGGTGATGCCGTACTTACTTAAGTCACAGAAACTGTAGAATTGAAGCTAATTTCACATAGCTAGTTTGGTTTATTCTTTTCCATGTAATTTGTAACCATCATTATGCTTATGAGCCTTGGCGCACGGCATAACATTGCGCGGTGTATCTTAGGGCGCGTTCGTTTGGATCAATCCGGAATAAGAATAATTGGAATAATGTAAGTAAGCGTTTGTTTGGGAGCTATTCTCATTCCGGAACCTGGATTTCCATTCCGGCTATTCTGCTCCCAGGAGCAGAATAGCCGGAATATTTTCCGGAATATATTCTTATTCCGGAATATATCCCAAACGAACGCGCCCTTAATCTGAAATTCTGAGTCGGGGAATTGGACCAGTCTCATTTAAAGGTCGACCAAACACGTATTTGATGACATTTCTAAACTCAGAGAAAAAAAAAACCTTACCAAAAACTTTGAGAGCTTTTTTCTTGCTCATAAATTACTCCTAAGAATGAATCAGTATTGTTAATTCTACTAACTCTGCTACATTGCATCGCTGTTTTTGAGTGAATATTGCCATGCATTTAAATTACTGTAGTTTCGTAAGCCTTTCATGTACTTTTGTTGTGGTTTTTCTTGTAAGGAGCTGAACAAGGTGGGAAAAAGGAAGCTCGAGGCTTCATTGCTAGGTGTCAATTAACTCGCTTCCTTTATTTCTGATTTCATAATGTATAGCCATACTACAACGACCACTGAACAACACGCGTAAATTAAAATACAACATTGACGGCATGGGTGCGTAGACAATGTCGTTTCAGACAATTACCCTTGACCCCATTTGTTTCAGTTTTGCCCTCCACCCTTCCTTCCCCGCACAGCCGGGTTTTGTTCCCGTGAACCCCAAAACTGCTTCATGTTCCCTTGTTCTCTATGATATTTTGCCTCTATTCTCCAGCACTGTGTTCCCCAATTGAGACTGACCGTGTCCCCATGTTCCTAAACCCCTGGGGATGCAACGCCTTCAAGCGGTATAAAAGGGAGCCTTTAGGAGAGTAAAGGGGTAAGTTTCTAAAGAAACTGTGGTGCTGCGTCGGTGGGGAGTATTACAAGATAATTTGGTTTATCAACTCAGTTGGTAATGTTAATGGAGTTGATAATGTGAGGTTCGAAAGCTCGAATCTCCTAACGGTGGCCAATTCCCTTTAGGAGAGAGTCTACCGGAAAACTATTTTTTTTTCGGCCATGCCATGTAAAGTTAGTTCCATTTGCTCTGCCGTGCACATATCTTTAACACGGATCGCATGAATCCTTGCAAATAGACTGGATTTTGGTTTTCTTGCAGGCTTTACAAGTTTACCCTTTTTCTTGATTTTGGGATATTTGCTGGCTTTCCTATCTTGGCAAGCTGCTTAATGAAAACGGACAAAGTAAAGCAGTAGTCACGCACCTCTTTGGAACCTCTAATTTTATTTGCTCCCGGACCCATCCATCTCTATTGTTTCAGGACTAGGGCCATTGTTTCTGTTGTTTATTCTATTGTTTTCTCGGCCAATCCTGAGGTGCGTGGCGCCGCAAGTAAAGAGCTGCGGTGAACTTACATGTAAACACGGGTATAAGTTAAAAACTTACTGAAATATATCCCTTTAATTTTTTTTCGTTTAAATTATCGTTCGCCGGTGAACGATGACTTAATAAGCATGTTATGGAAAAATAAAATAGGTTTCCAAGTTGATCACACAGTTTCGACTGTAACAAGATCTCGCTTTTTTAGTAGAGTATAATTAAGAAAGAGACCATTAAAAAACGTGTCAACTGTATCTCAAACAAGTTTGAGATCTTGCACATTGTGAAATATGCTAATTGAGCTGATCAAATCTGTCAACTTCAAAGAAGCACATATTGAAAACCATTGAATACATTTAACTGAGACTTTTGCAGTCAAGTTGTTACAGATCGTTGTTTCAGTTGTGAGTCCTAAACAGGTCCTGGCTCGTAATCTCTTGATTGAACTAACAAAAATAATCAACTTTTCTAGGTTAATGTAACCAAAAATGCACATTTATGACGTCACAAATCCACAAGGGTTCTTCTGTCAATCAAAAGCAGATGTGAAATGCAAACAACATTTGGTACTCTTAGGCGGCGAAATACGAGATACAAAAACCCTCAACTTGTCGCGCAACGTTGTTGCGTTGCAAGTTTTCGTCGATGTTTCCCGTTTTTCACCTTGCGTGCTCAACTTGATCCGGAACAAAAACATTTGTTGCGGGTCTACTTTGAGCAACAAATTTTGGCTTTGTTGCTCGTTTTTCATCAAACTCACAACTTGTCGCGCAACAAATCTGCTCGCGCCCTAGCAAATCAACCAATCAGCGCGTCGCATTTCTTCAACCCGCAACAAATGTTTTTGTTGCGGATCAAGTTGAGCACGCAAGGTGAAAAACGGGAAACATCGACGAAAACTTGCAACGCAACAATGTTGCGCGACAAGTTGAGGGTTTTTGTATCTCGTATTTCGCCGCGTTTAAAAACCATATATAGTTTGCCAAACTTTCTATTATTTTGTCTGCTTCCATACCAGTGACAACTTGCCACTATAGGAAAGCCCTCAAAAAAAGAAATGTTAAGGCGGGGGTCCACCTGAAAGCCGTATTTTGGCTGGGTAAATATCTCGTTTACGTTTCAAGCAATCAAGAATCTCTATGCTCATTTGACATATCTATGTTTTGGGTCGTTTTGTAAATTTTTGGGGGATTTTTAGGTATATTTGGAGCGGTCGGGCAACTGTCTCCGGCTGGTGGTGCCCCATAACCCTTTTTTTCCCTTTCAACCTCTCTTTAAACTTACCAAAATTTTCACTTAAATTCAGGTGTACCCCCGCCTTAAAGGGTTAAAGAAAATCGGCTAACAAAACCATGTGAATTTGCAGCGATAATTTTTGCGCCTATAGAGTTCCTCAAGCCGCTTGGTAGATCTAGTCGAGGAGAGTCGGGAGACTGTGGAGTAGAGATCAGCGAGATTAGATCAGGAGGGAAATTATTTTATAAATTTAGATAAAACCCAAAACCCATATCCATAGCTTACGGGGGAGGGGGAGGAGGAGGTGGGGTCTCTCCCTATAATGGTCTATCCTGAGGCCCCGCCCGAAATGGGCACCATTTATTAGGCTTCTACTTCTAAAGATGTTTTTAATAAACATTAAATTTAAATTTAAAAACTGCGTCGAATTTCTAGCTTGTATTGAACTTTTTCCCCTTTTATAATGCCATTTTTTTTCAATGTGCATTACTTATCGAATGCGGAGTATCAACTTATTTGTTAATTTGTTTCTCCATTTTTTTATATTTCGAAAATATCGTAAACGCTTCTAGTCGTTGTCTTAAAACGCCCTAAATTGTGAAGTATTCACTAAGTAGTTTGGTAAAAATGCTTTTGCAGTAAGCACACATCATGTTTTTCTGTGTTTGTTTTCGTAATGTACATCAAATTTAAATTGCTCATTTTTTTAGTTGAACTGTCAGATCTGGTTCAAATATGTATCAAGTCACCTTCTGATCGGAAATGTCGCCTCCTAGGCTCGATTTCCAGCCGTTTTGGAGTCCGTTATCCTCCTCTCAACGCACGGCTGGATATATCACTGGTCCGTAGCACGCGTCCGTGACGTACCTGGAAACAAGCAATTCCGCAACCTCGTTCCCAGGGTCCTCTCTCTTCTTCGAGAAAGAAGAAGAGAGAGGACCCTAGGAACGAGGTTGGCAATTCCGCGGATTTTTTGTCAAGTGGGATGTTTTTTTCTAATCTTACGAAGGTTGCTCCAAATATTCAAGGAGTTTTGAGCCAAAACAAACAGAACCCACGTGCTATAATATTGATCTGCACTAAGGCTATTCAAATTATTAAAGTCCAGTTGTTTTTTTCAAGTGACTTACAACGCCTGTGTAAGCTTTTGTAATGGCTTCTCTCCGTTTTTGAGCGAGAATTTCAAAAAAACAGACAAGGTGGGACATGATTTGTATTGACAGAGTTTCTTTAAATGTATTTTTTTTTCACACAGTAGAGGAAAGGGGAAGAAGACTCTGCCTGAGCGAAAACCAAGACATTTTTTTTCTGTTGGCAACTGAAAACCCCACACAGTAAAGACTGTGGGCGTATGACCTCGTGAAGTCCCTTCAGGGGTCGTCTCCCCGACGACCATTTTCGGCTCAAGTAGATATAGATAAGACCAACTTTAATGAAAGACGCCCGCAACGAATTGAATAGGAAAGATCGATCTAGCGTTGTATTTATATGGCGAACGTAGCTAGAAAAACGGTCAAATAAGAGTCCTCTACGTCCTGGGGCCTGTTTCTCGAAGCTCCCGGTAATTACCGGGCTTAAGCTTTTTGTTTTCCATTATAGAGGAGTTTCAAAAGGTTTGAAAATTGTACAATAAAGTTATCAGCTAAAGAAAAAAAACTGGACTTATCAAAAGTTAGAACACGCCCTACTTTCTTGAGACTTTTATCTCAAAATCTGATTCCGGGCCCGTTAAGGCCCGTTTCAAACGCCGTGCTTAAGTCGTGCCGAACTCAATTCATTATTTAGGTTCGACTTTGGCGCGGCTGTAGCACGGCGTTTGAACCATTTAAGAATTAGGTTCAACTCTGCCGTGTAGCACGGCAAGCTCTGTCGTGCTACCCGACTTTGGCACGGCATGGTTTCAAACGGCGTGCTATTGCCGTGCCGAACTAAATAAGTAAATAACTAAAATTATCATTTTGGATTTATCCGTTGGACCGCTGGTTCGTAATATCGTCTCTTTTCTAAACGCCCAGTGAATTCCCAGTGAGTGAATTAAGCTTGACCATGGCTCGACGTTTGAAACCAAGTCGTGCCAATGTCGTGCTACAGTCGAGCCAAATTGAATTTAGTTCGGCACGACTTTAGCACGGCGTTTGAAACGGGCCTAAGTTACCGGGAGCTAAGAGAACGGCCCCTGCAGCGGAAACGCCCAGCCGAACAAACAAACTGATGAAGCACGCAGTTACTAATGCACCAGTCAATTCCAAAACCGCCCATCCCCACCCCCGTGCAATCCCAGGGCATTTGACTCGCGTTAAGCTCCGTACAGTGGGGAATTTGACCCAAATGAGGCCCGCCCGGTGGGGCATTTGACTTTCCTGTCAAAACGTCTGTAAGCGGTCGGAAACAAAAGGATGTCGCAATTCTTTGATTCAGCACCTAAGCTGCGTTGACGGGTCATTGCTCTTGTCGATTCCACGTGAGTTTTTCTGTTGTTGTCGTTTTATATAGTTATATCGTGAAATATGCCTTTGTTTAAAGTGTGGAGCGAAGACAAGCTGAACAAGAAATTCGTGGTGGCTGAAAATTTTGCAGAATTTGTTTCTAAAGGTAAGCGATTCCGTTTTCCCTGGAGGTTGCGGAATTTGACCCTCTTTGAAGCTCTAAAGGGTGGGGCATTTGACCGTCTAAACTGGCAACATAGCGGGGAATTTGACCAAAATTTTTCAAAAAAGTCAAATTCCCCGGGTTTGCCCGGGGGCGGATGGGCGGTTTTGAAATTGACCGGTACATAACACAGCAGTTTTGATCAAGTCTTTGGCTCATCCTCGGTGTAAGAGCCTGCAACACTCACAAGTGACGTAAAACAAAGAAATAAAAGAAAATTCCGCTTTTTACACCGAGGTAAACCGAAGTTTGTACGCAGTAACGAAATTCTGGCTTTTTCTCTGCTCATGTACAGTATATCGCAGTGCAATCTTTAATACACGATACCAGGAGGGCTCATGACGATACACAGAACGGATGTAACTGATAACGTCATCTCTGAAAGTCCTGCGGCAATCGAACGAGGAAGTGTTAAGACTGAAAAAACTGAAATCTTTATCGAAAACGCTAATGAAGCGACTCTTTGCGCAGCTGTTTTAATTTCCATATGTCGTGTTTTTCTCCCAGCAAGTAAAATTTGCACATTCTAAAAATAGCGTAATACGTGAGCATGACCATTGCTTGCTTAGCAGACGGGCCCAAATACCATCGTCTAATATGGCCGACATGCTGATTGTCAGAAGAAAGACCCCGTTTTCTCCAAGTCACTAAGCAAGAGTCGAAGCACTAAAAACCACCAGACAACAGTGAAGAATGATGCCACTGCGGGCTGTAATCGTCGGCTTTGTCTTTGTCAGCTTCTTACAAGATTCGTTTGAAGTTGACTTCACATCCGTTCGCGACTTGAAAGCAGCCAGCGATAGAGTGTTTCTGAAACGACGGGCAATTTGTGAGTCCTTGTGCAGATCCAAGAGCCAATATGTGACGCACTTTGAAAAGGTTCGTTAAGATATTGATACTTGAGTATGCGTGCTGTAGTTTCGATGTGCATTTTACATTCGTATATTCTATCCTTATTTTTCATTCGACAAATACAAATACAAAGAACACATATGAATACATACTATGTACTGCGAAGTCACGCCGAAAATGAAATTTTTAATACTCTGAACACTTTCGATTCATCAGCTGTGTCTATTTTGGATCTTGCGATGATCTTGGTGTTATGTTCTTTTACATTTTGACGCGCGGGTTGTCGATTGTTCTTCGAACTTTAACAGGAAGTGTTTCTAAAACACAATCATTAACTCGATCCATACCTTCGGTACGATTTTAAGGATATCAACGTAATTTTGTTTTTATATATATATACCCGTTTTCAACTATTGATCATAAGTTCTTACATACTAACTATGGTTGCAAGCGAAGAATTTGTTAGAGATAAAAAGTTTTTCAATGCAATTGTGGGAAAATAATTTCCAAGTGTGCATGATCAAGCGTTCTTAATTTTCGCACGATTTCACTGTCACGCGAATCGACGATTGCCTGATCAGTGGAAGAAACTAGTTTTTTAAAGATTGTTTCTAACAACAAATCCCGAGGGACTGAAATGGCGAAGTGGTGGCTATGAGAGTTTCTGCAAAAAGCTGGAAATAATAAAGAGAAACACATAGTTTGTTTATGACCACCAACATGGCGGCTATTGGTCACAAAAGACTGAGGACTCATAATAAACAGAACTTCATCGCTGACTTGTGCAGATTTTTAAACACCAGTTAAAATTTCGAAACAGGAATCAGTAACCACCAGTGCATTATACATAACTTTTGCACTTCCTTGCACTGACATATGTCAACTGCGTTGGGAGGAGGGTGGAAGAAAATGAATATACAATGTATGTACATGTGTGTCCATTTGTGAGCATAATTTTACATTGTGGAAACTTGAACCATGAAGACTTGGCAGTTGTTGTAAGTCACATCAGGGGTTTCAAATTTATAAAAGCTGCTTACTGCCACCTGTAGGACCTCTTAGCGCTCATGTCTGTTTGCATTTCACTAATGAAAATAAAAATGAAAAGCAAATACAACAACAATGACGACCACTGATATTTTTTAATGCTCATAAACATCATGCTTTTAATGCTCTGAATGCTGGAAATCACATTTCTGAGCTGCTAGATTTCAAATTTTTCTGAGGGGGCTGATGCCCCCTGAGACCCCCCTAGGGGAAATGTGGTTTACATCCCCTTTAGTGGTCACAGCTGCCTGTTACACCTTCAGTGACTGCTTATGGCTAATGTTATTGAATCCCCTTAGTAACATGTTGTTAGTGTCAGAGGGTGCTTGAATAAAACAGCAACCAAAAGCAAATACACCTTTTTTGAACTTGAATACATAGTAATATTCGACTCTGAAGCAACTACAACTGAGACAGAGGGATCAACCTACATATGAAAATGTGTTGCCACTGTCTAAGTTTGTCAGGCTTCAAGTATTTCTGGTTTTAAAAGGGACTAAGGGACTACTGAACTTCAAGAAATGTTTGATTTAGTGGTTGTAGATGCTTCTGTTTTGTCAGGTGGTCTCCACTTAGTTTCTTTTTTTTTATTGTATAGTATTTTATCTTAAGTTTTTGTGTTACCACTGGCCATTAAAGCTGATTTCCAGTCCGTACTGCGCACTCTCGAGAGTTTGTTTATGTTTTTTGTTTGATTCATGTAAGACATCACAAGATGTAAACATTTCGAAACTACTTACATGAAGTAAATTCAGTTTAAAAACAACCACCATTATGGATACAAGCGGTCGAAGCTTAATACCTCGTTCTTTCTCATATCACTTAATGAAACAACTTCACAGCTGTAAAAATCAATGAAGCTATTGGAAAAAGAATTTGAAAGGTCTCAAAGATAAGGTTTGTCAGGTTCTTAACGAATGACATCGATTCGCATTCCATCGAGTGAGCCATTTATTAACATTAGGGTTCTGAGACTGCCAGTATAGACTGGAAATCATCTTTAAGTTGTAACAAATAAAAAAAATAAAGTATTTGGTGTAAACATGCTTATCTTAGATTTTACTGATATATATATATATATATATCTGGAGAGTCTTAATTCTATAGTCACTGTAAAAAAAATATACAAACAATGGGTTCACAGCTCAAGGATCCTTGTGCTTTCCCTCAGTTTGCAATTAAGGCTCCTGCGATTTCTCAAGATGCTTTTCCCAGTGGTGGATCTAGGGGAGGGGCCCTGGAATCCCTGGGCCTCCCCCTTATTTTGGGTAAAAAAAAGAAGAAAAGACAGAAGAGAGAAAAGCCAGCAGGGCGAGTAAATCAACCTCCCCCCCCCCCCCCCTAATAGCTCAAGGTCTGGATCCACCTCTGTGGGCAGACAATACATTTAAATTAAAGTACTAATATAAGGAACTAATGGTTTTCAATTAATTGGAGATAAAGGGCACCGTTTTGTAATTCCTTTGGCCTGCCAAATGAGTAATTGAAATCAGCATGTTATTTTAAGCAAGGGATAGTAATGTATTGAGTGTTTAATAATTCATGTACTTATATATGTATGGAGGATCCTATAGAATCTGATAAGTGATAACAAATGAAAACTATTTTAGGGTTGTCCCTTATCGGCTTCTGTACACGTTATGTTTCTCTACAATACAATCATCTCTCATAAACAAATTAATTTCATCATTTAATTCTCTTATATATTAATTCTTGCATGTGACTGTGAGAAAATCTATGCTCACAATAACAATACATAATTCGGCAATGTCCACTGTTTAATTGTTTTTCTTTCAAAATCCGATGAACTATTAATGAATCTGAGAATGTATCAAGTTAATTATAGATTTGTTTGGCAACTTTTTTATTTTAAATTAGGAAATGTCTATGGATATGTGCATCTCAAAATGTGTTGGCAATAAAAGAGGTGTACATCAAGGTCACAAAGGAAGGTCACGGCGGAATGCTTACAAGCCGGAAGAAAATAGTAAGGGTATGGTGAAGTAAAACATGAAATAGATGACTTTCAAAAATAGTTTTTTTTATACACATGCAGCTTTGCCACACTAAGTAGAAACTAATTCCTCATAAATAGATAGTGCTGTAATAGTTCAATCCTATACAGCTTCAATGTTATTTACATTTATACCTACTTTTTACTATATTTTATACAACCAACAATACTAACTAAATTTTCTTTTTGCTGAACTTACATATTTACAACTACACTATTGAATACATAATTTATGGGCCACTTAATGTTCAGACATTTGTATACAATAGATGGAATAAATTAATTATTATTTTTGAATTTCACTGTATTACCTATTTGCACAGACTTCTATCTTACTACAGATCAAAACAAAAGTAGAAATAATAGTCTGCACTTTGCAGAATATAATTTTTAGAATTTGACATAAATGACATGCAGTGTATATCAAATATATCTTACCAAGATTGACGTAGCTTTTGCTAAATGCAGTATTGTGTAGTGATATTAATGCTTGTGCATTCATAATAAATGTTCCAATTAGTTATGTCCAGGCTTAAATGAACACTGCTTCTAAGGAATGTCAAATTTATTTGCTGAACAACCCCTGGCGAGCAGCCCGTAAATATGAGGCTCTCAGAGCCTGAAGCAAGGATGGAACCCCCTCACCCCTTTGGTTTCAGTTGAGGCTTAAAATTCCTTATCAGCCTAGCTTCTTATAAGCCATGGCCAGATCCTTCTTGTTGCTTCCAATTAGCTCCAAAAAGAATTATCATGTATCTCGGCTTCTACTTCCTTACCCGCAATCTAATGGCTGTAATATGTAACCGATTTTGTCTACTTTGTATCTTTTCAATGCAGACTGCCTCAGACCACAGGAATTTGTGGAATATCCTGGAAAAACACCCTCATCCCTAACAGTGGATTTTTTGGTCAGAAAACCAGACTTATTAATTTCTTGGAGTCCAGTGTACTACAGTAAGTTGTGAAATATTAATTTACTATAATTATATTAGTTACATCATGGACATTGACATTACCACAAGTTTGTTTTTTCTCAGTTTCCACCCTTTCCTTAGTGGCCGTGGTGTAATCGCTACACAGTTAGCTTTTACTTTTGGAACAGATTATGCATTGTCAGTGATGTTTTGTAATAATTAGAGTATACTCTCTTGTTTCTCTCTGTTCCTTCACATTGGGAACTTCCAATAGGCCATTTCGAGTTCTCTTGTGCCTCTGTTTCAAAACGAGTCTAAGTGCGAAACCTTTCATATGAAAATGAGTTCTGCATGCAGTTTCATTTTCATGCAAATCAAAGTCATTTTCATAAAAATGGTTTCGCACTTAGACTCGCTTTGAAAAAGAGGCACAAGGGAACTCGGAAATGGCCTATTTCATTTCCTCTTTTTTCCTGTTGCTTACACACAGTCACCTCTCTCACCATATACTGTATTTTCAGGTTC
>JAHPZR010025912.1:0-26377 GCA_019787425.1 Platygyra sinensis
AATTGACACCTAGCAATGAAGCCTCGAGCTTCCTTTTTCCCACCTTGTTCAGCTCCTTACAAGAAAAACCACAACAAAAGTACATGAAAGGCTTACGAAACTACAGTAATTTAAATGCATGGCAATATTCACTCAAAAACAGCGATGCAATGTAGCAGAGTTAGTAGAAATTAACAATACTGATTCTTTCTTAGGAGTAATTTATGAGCAAGAAAAAAGCTCTCAAAGTTTTTGGTAAGGTTTTTTTTTCTCTGAGTTAGAAATGTCATCAAATACGTGTTTGGTCGACCTTTAAATGAGACTGGTCCAATTCCCCGACTCAGAATTTCAGATTAAGGGCGCGTTCGTTTGGGATATATTCCGGAATAGAATATATTCCGGAAAATATTCCGGCTATTCTGCTCCTGGGAGCAGAATAGCCGAATGGAAATCCAGGTTCCGGAATGAGAATAGCTCCCAAACAAACGCTTACTTACATTATTCCAATTATTCTTATTCCGGATTGATCCAAAACGAACGCGCCCTAAGATACACCGCGCAATGTTATGCCGTGCGCCAAGGCTCATAAGCATAATGATGGTTACAAATTACATGGAAAAGAATAAACCAAACTAGCTATGTGAAATTAGCTTCAATTCTACAGTTTCTGTGACTTAAGTAAGTACGGCATCACCACTTTTCCCAGCACAGGACGATCGTCATGATAGCTATCAGGATTGGGGAGTCTAACTAAAATATTTTAATGCCTAAATATGTAAGATGGGAATGATTTGGGTCAGGAAACACTTACACCTACGAACGTTACTTTGGAAAACGAAACTTTCATTATTACTGGCAGTTGGTTGAGGTTGCACTTTCATCGAACTAAGGTGACTCGCGCTTTGCACGCGCTAGTGCTATAGTCATAGTCATAGTAATTTCTCTTGGTCAATTCTGTCCAAGAGGGAAAGGTGCAATGAGGTTAACCCTATGTGAAACACCAACCCGTGAGACAAGGCCAGACCACAACACCGGGAACTACGTGACCTACTCTTTGCTCAAAAAGTTCTCTGCTAACCATGTAACACTGAAGATGCAGGGGCCAGAGCCTACGGTTCAGAGTCCTTATCCAAGAAAACTTGAACGTCTAACCATTTGCAGATATAATTACAATGGCAGCACGTTCTCCGCAGTTATTTTAAGACCCTGAGATATATTTTTAATAAGCTGGTTTTGCATTCGTTGTGACATTTAGCAGATCTCATAGTGTTTTACCGTCAATTATCTGTCAAAATCGTGGCTTAAGTCTTGAAAGTAAAAAATGCCCAAACAAATGCGTATAAAACCACAAGGGGAATTGAAAGGCAGGAAAGAAAAAAAACGCAAAAAACACCCCGAAAAATCCTGGAAGTGGAGAAAAAAAATTGTTTCAGTCTGTTGTTTTCTACTGATATACAATAAGCACTTAATGACTGGCCACGAGGGAAACAGTGAGTTTTGTTTCCCCGACACCCTCAATGTTCCCATCTGAGGTCGAGGGGAAACAAAATTCACTGTTTCCCGAGAGGCCAGTCATTAATTGTTTTGTTATACCTCCCGGCTCAAAAATAGAAAAAGCTCCGAAAAAAATGATTTGCTTGACGCCATTGCATACACTGGCTGCACTCGCAAATTGAGCGGCTGTCAAAACCAACCTGTCCTATCGAAAAATCACGATACAGTCTTTTTCTTCGCAGCTGACAAAAAATATAGACAGTACTAAAGTTGCTTTTGCGTCTTCTAATGCTTAACTCAAGCATTTTGAGTTTAGTTTGATTTGATCAGGAACAGCAAATTTTGTTGTAAGACCTCGTAAATTACACAAATACTTTCCTACCTGGCGATGGCGATCGACGAGCGAGTTGACCGTGACCGTGGGCAACCCATTTTTGGCGCCAAACCAAAAGCTTGGAGACACAAAACGTTCGTATTTTCCCTTTTGTTAATCTGCATGATATGTTTTTGCGACTATAAATCCCTTTTCTTGAATAATGAATGCCGTCTCTAATGAGAAACGTTGTCCTACTTCAATGGCTTTTAACCCACGGCACGTGACGCGTTCTCCTCCAATCGGAGAACGTATTTGAGTTGGGAGGTATAACAAATGTGGTTCTCCAACGGTTAGCGAGAATTTCTCTGGATAACGCGGAAAGAAATCAATGGTATCTGCAGCCTTTGCTATAGGTATTTACTACATTGCGTTAGAAAGATTTAGACAATAAAGGACAAGGCTTCCGTTATCCTTCCCTCTCAGACCCCCTCCGAGAGCGGGAAGGAGAGAGAGCCTGGGAACAAGGATAGCAATTTATCCGTGAACAGCTGGGCCTTAATAATACTTTCTGCCACCTTTGCGAACTATAAAGACGTCTTCTCTATTTGTTTGTGAGTGAGCCTTTTTACAGATTTTTAAGGTGTAGTTTTATCCACTAAAATAACCAAATAGCAACGTTGTTAGTCTTAAAATGATTCACTTTATTGAAAAACGATGAAGTAGAAATGTACAAATAACCAACCTTATGATTACTTGAATTTACAGTTCAACTACTGTACCGGTATACTACGGTGGCCCAGAAGGGACATCGCTTCCTTCCGGCATTGGAGGTGAGGGATGCGATATATAGTTTCAAATATTAATTCTTCTTTTCTTGCGCAGTTTCGATTTCTGGCAAAAGAGCACGTGAGGAGATGTAACGCCGTTGAAAACATTCACATTCACAAAGTTGTCTGTCCGTGAGACCGAGGCAATTATTTCGAAAGTAGTAGTAGCAGTAGATCTTTATCCAAACTCCGTTAAAAATCTTCAGTTATACTAATTAATAGTATGTTGATTACAATCATTTGTAAAAATTAAAATAACTATAAAAACTGATTTACAAGTGCCGCTAGCTTGTCCGATCGCGAAAGCAAGTAATAGTTCTCATTTTCATGTTCCTCTAATTTTTTTTTGTTCTCTACTTTCCCAGCCATGCCGTATCAGATATCTTTTTCTTTTTTTGATACCTTTTCCCATCTTAAAAATTTAAAACCATGCATTCACCGCGGAGTCACTACACCACAAGGACAGCAACTTGTTTGGTACGCTCAGCAAAGTTACGCCCTGTTCGGCGGGGACAGTGCTTGGGTGGGTGACCAAATCCGAATAGCCCGTTTTGTAAGAACTGTTTTTTTTCTTTTTCCCCCTTCCTTTCCCAAGGCGATATTAAGGGGTGCAGAACTGCCATCCTTGTGTAATGTCGTTTCTTCTATTTATCAACTTTACGTTCCTCATTTCGCCACGGCCGTATTTATGTGTATTTATTTAATAGCGCATTACATTATAGTATAATTAAACAGCGGGACATGTCGTTCGAATTCTCCTCAAATCTCTCGACTGTTGATCTTTCAAAACATTTAATCATGGCTTGGACCATTCGATAATTCATACAGCTCGTCCGTATTTTATACCCAGTCCGTAATGCTTAGTCCGCGTTTTATACCTGAGTCCATATTTTATACCCAGTCCGTAGTCCGTAGTCCGTAGTCCGCAGTCCGCAGTCCGCAGTCCATATTTTATACTGACCGAGCTAGTACCCAGTACCCTCCTGGGCAAATCCACGCGCATCAGTTTGAACTTTCTACGGAAGAGCTCGATTTCTACGGAAGGGTCGCACTCACTTTCAGAGAAGAAGGTCGTGATTGTTTCTACGGAAGAGCTACATTTCTACGGAACGAACACACCTTTTTATTAGAAGGATCAAGTGATTGCTTTTATCGAAGAAGCACTCGACAGTACAGGGAACGATCGCAGCTTTTTAAGGAACAATCTTTCATTTCTGTACAGAACAGTTAGATTTACACAGAACACCACTATAGTTTTCAAAGAAGGATGGCATAATGTTAAAGAAATAGTTACATTTTTATAAGGAAGCGATGTCCCTTCTGGGCCACCGTAGTATACCGTTAATTGCCACTCCTCCCAGTTATAGGGATATCTACTTCTAAACCAGAAAATGTCTCCGGTTATAATCCCCCGATTCCCCCCCCCCCCCCCCCGGCTTTAGCTTTCCCGAGTGGTTTGAATTCATTTTACCGTGTTGTTGAAAACTTAACTACCAATATATGACACGTGCAGCTATAGCTCCTTTCGAAACGGTCTTTCACTCGGTTAATTTCCCCCCTTGGACAAAAGCCACTCAGATAAGCCCATGTAAATACCCTTACGAAGTTGTATAACCCCAGGGCTAACAAGCGGCACTTCATAGGGTATCTCATTTAACATATTTCGGTATTTTACGACACTCCATTTGTGTAAAGAAGAATACCATCAGTAAGAGTAGAGCTGATAGCTTAAAGTTATTTACTCATTCCCTTTGTTTTCTTTTTACGCCTCGTAACCAGACAATACAAGGAATGGCAACTGGCAGATAACTGGTCACTGATATCGTTGCCCGGGTTCAATTGATGGTCTGTCATTTAAACGCTTCAAGATTTCCTGAACATCCTTTGGCCATTTGTAGCTGTTTTTCAACCACACAGGTAGGTCTTGAGGTTTGACTGGCAGCCCAGGCAGCTCTATGCCCACCATCTTAGCGGCGGAGCGATTTCGGGTGTAGAGATCTCGAAGCACTTCAAGCTCCATCCACACACGGTTAATATCCTGTAAACGGAATTGAAGATAAAAGCGTAGTATAAAAATACGTCTATCGCTCACTTTTATTCTTCCACAAGCCGGCTAATTTCAGTGATTACAGAAAGGAACATTCCTCCTGGAGACGCCGTAGGGCAAAATACTCAGCTCTTTTTAACCGAGCAGGAGGTCCATATCTATAGGAGAGTACAGACCGAACGCAGTGAGGTATTTACATACGACCAATGTCAATATTCTCCTATACAGACCGACAAAGGTCGGTTCATATTACTCTTCCCAGTAGACCGCGACACCCACGAATGTTTTTGCCGCCTTCAGAGTAACGTTTTGATGGCGTGAGTTTGTTTCAAATCAATCACGTGGTACACTTAAATGCACCAAGTGAAGACATTTTTTCTGTGTGGCGTCGTGACTTCTTCGTGCTACGTGATGGTCATTCACAGCATGTTTATCTTCAAGAGGAAAGCTTACCGTGGTTTTTGTCTGCCGTAGAACTGTCCGAATGGCCGCAATTTATCAGCTGAAGATAAAATATGATCAGGACAAGTTCGGAGTGTTTTTCTTTAGACGCAAAACGCCGGTAAGCTTTCCACTTGGAGATAAACATGCGGTGAATGAACATCACGTAGCACGAAAAAGTCATGACGCTACACAGAAAAAGAAGCCCTCACGTGGTGCATTTCAAAGTACCACGTGATTGGTTTAAAACAAACTTGTAGCATCAAAAACGTTACTCTAAAGGCGGCAAAAAAATCGTGGGTGTCGCGGTCAACTGGGAAGAGTAAAAAGATGTTTCAGTATTATATAGTGCAAACAAGAATAATTAAGACGAAATCCGATAGAAGATGGAGCAATTTCAGGTTTTAGTGGACAAAAATCTGTACCAGAGTAATTTTAAATATTTTACAGTCATTTTTACATTTTTTTAAAGCTAAATACATAAATAATTGCCTGAAATAACTCCGAAAAATAATTTCCCACGGGAACGAGAGAAAATAAATTTCAAAGTTCAGTGATTTGTGGAAACACAGGCAAAATTCCATCATCAGTTTCATTTCACCAAAACTTTTAAGCGTTTCATACGAAGTTCAACATTCGTTTTCGACGTTTGGTGTTGCTAGAAATGAATTGTTTTGAGAAGATTTTTAAAAGAGCCCTACAGAAGTTTGCAATACAATGTAAATAATCTTGGTACAAGATTTTTGTCCACTTGTTACTCCAACGTCTGGCGGATTCCGTCTTAAATTCTTTTAATGTAACTGGTTTGTACTAACTGACGGCGATGAGCTGAATTAAATTCTGCCAAAGTTTGCTCGTCTTCTTTTCTTTTTCCATCACCCTTTTTTGGTACTCCATAAATAAATATTGTTAGGTGAAAATAGTCAATGATTTTGCATGTCAATTTGCACCTTTTTCCCTGTAAAACATTACCGGCCTAGATAGGAAAATCTAGACCACTTTCAATATCAATTTCAGCCAATCAAATTCGCAAATTTGGTAGTTCGCAGTCCTTGTGAAAAAGGGCCATATAATAAATGTGGGTTATTGACCAAGTGTGAAGTTGAGATGACTTAATATTAGCCTCGTTCTTTTTTGTGTGTACGTTTATGGACCAAGAGGGAGTCGAGGTCCTTAAACATGCAAAAAAAGAACGAGACCAATATCTAGCCATGCTGACCGAACAAGCTTGGTCAATAAATTAAACTATTATAAAGCAAAAGAATACTATTTTCTTGTGGAACACAGCGGGTAATCCCGAGCAGGCAAGATAGCGTGATCTTTCCCGCGCGGGTAGCCAATCGCAGCACAAGATTCGGCTCGCCTTGCCCAATCAGGGAGCTAGCCATATAATAATAAATGATACCACATCAAAGTACGGGAGGCTCTAAAAAAAAACTACAGTACATTCTTTTCGGGCGTGGGCTACTTTCTACAGTACAGTATCGCCGTCTAGAAGATGCACTATACACTGGCCCCTACAAAATAATCTCCTGACCTGGGAACGATTTTCTTCGCGTTCATCAGCTGAAGCCAAACTCAAAAGTTTTGGAGAAAGGAAAACCAACACTTTCTTGGCTTTTCTTATTTGATTCTCTGCCCACCGCGTCGGGCCCTGGGAACTCAGTTCACTGGACATCATGGCATCCATGATGACGTCATAACCGTTTTCTTCGGAAGAAGTTCACAATAGAAGCCACTTTGCCAGGAAAAGCTTCGTTTTCCGGGTAATAGCAGCTGTAGTAAATTTCTAAAGAACAAAAGAAGCTACCTTAAGCTAATAACCAAATTATGACAAAAACTAAAAGAGGTCATTGTTCAAAATGACTGGACTGGCAAACTCGGCGATCTAAAAGTATTATACCGAGTTTGAAGCTAATTTACTTCATAACGTCGCCCATCGATTGTACTCGACAGAACGCGTGTAAAGATATAATAACATTTTTTTTTTGCAAAGTAATTGTTAGTTGTTAGTTAGTTGTGCGGACAATTACATAAAAAAATACTAATAAAATGTTTTCACAGTTAGGATGTTGGATGAAAATGTTCCATAAAGCGTGCAGCAAAACAGTGATAAGATGTTGGTAAATAATTAGGGGCGGATCCAGGATTTTTCTTAGGAAGGAGTGCACCTCTAAGGAATGACGTCATTGACCGGTGAGGTAAACAAATTTTAAAAGCGAATACAAAGAAGAAGGCTTCATCTCAGAGGGGGGAGCGGGAGAGTGAACACCCCCTGCACCCTCCCCTAGATCCGTCCCTGATAATGTTTGATGCCACGGAATATTAAAAAATAACTGATATATGCACTCATTGGTCGATAGGTTGTGTTTAGATGAGAGCTTTTAAACAAGTTTGTGACCTTCTAGATTCGCGCGTATTTTTGAGAAATATTTTATAAAAGTGATAGAGAATTTTTTCGTGTTTATATGCCTCATCTATACACTTGGGATTTGAGAGAATTCTCGAAAGTTAACTTGAATTCTCTGAACCCCACTCGTGTTTAGATGAGTCTATGTGAACACGGGAAAAGTCCTCTATTGCTCGAACAACTTAATACAATCAATTTTTTCACTTTTTTTTCGCATTGTTTTCTTAGCATCTGTACCTTAGACGGAAAGTGATAAAAATCAACGTATAATGACATTTAAGAAAATGCATCAATGGATTATGTTTTATACTCTGGTTATCTTGAAAAGAAACGTTATAATCTAAGATGTTTTACCATCTTTGTTCGGCAAACATGTTTATTAAAATTGTAAAGGTTTTACTTTACCGCTTGAAATGTCTGCACCTGAAGGAGTCGCGGCTGCTGTTATTTCTGTGACGGATTCTACAGTTTTAAAAAATACAAAATTGGCTTCAGTATGATACCTATCATCAACACAAGTTTTCAACACAGAGAAAATAACAGTCTATCTGAGGCACCAGAAAATCAGCAGTTTATTGAACGTTTAACACTGATGAAGCAATATTTAACGATTATTTCATGAGCATGCGTAGGATATGGGGTGAGCAAATAATCATTATTCATTAGTGACAACGTTCCAAAAGAACAACTGAGGAGCTCCGTTTTTAGGTTTGGCTAAGTCTATATATATGATATTTATCATCATCATCAACTTCGGGGAGCACGATGCGCAACTGAGCGTTTGAAATTGTCGAGTGTTCTTCAAAATTCACAAGTGCTTAAAATTAAGTTTAAAATGTACGAAAAGCAAGGTTACTTTGTTTTGTAACTCGATCATAACACGCCGGCGCCTGGTAAGTAATTGGATCTGACCGATGGTAAAGCGTGCAGTCTCGTTCCCATTTTGAGACTAAGGATTCATGTATATGAAAACAAACAAGGATATTGCACTCTTGTTTCAACGCACGATGTTAAAGCATAAAAACATAAACACTGGAGCAAAAAGACGCACACAACAATGTTTAGTCAAACACAGTAATCTCGGTTCCCTTAAGGAAGTGAATTGTAATGTAAGAATGTATTTAAACCATTGACTCCTGTGCCGCCCGTAACCGCCCGTGACGAACCTTGGCCCTTCTTCCACTTCTGACGTCATCATTTTTGACCAAAATTGGAATCATCTATACTCAACTTTTGCAGGAGGAAAAGATCTTTCAATGATGCCCAGATCAGAGTGATCGGCTTAATGGCGCCCGAGATATGCACAAAATGCTGAAAAAGATGAGTGAAAAACTCAGAGCAAAATTTCCTGCCACTACACCTGGCTGCTCCATGGTAAAAATTGGCCGCCTCGATGACTCTTTCTTAGAAGTTTTTTAACCGCAAGCAAGCCCAGTAAAAGGTCAATCCCTGCAGCAAAAAGAAAGAAAAAAAGAAAAAGGAAAGGGAAAAAAAAGTCAAAAATCGAAAAGCCTTAAGACGTAGGTCACCTTCTCGATCGTCTTCTCTGCGCATGCCCGAGCCGAAAGTTCGTAAAACGTGATTTTAGTGGCAAGAAGGGCTAGCTGTCGTGTTACGAATGCATTTTCGACCAGATTAAAGCTAATTTGGCCGAGATCCCGCCTCAAAACCACCAAAATGTCCAAAAAATGCATTTTTGGCAAAAAGTTCCAGGAGTCAATGGGTTTAGTGGCAAAGAAACTGCACATATCAGAAGATACCATAACAAGGCGTATAGTTCAATGTAAATTATTTACCTCTGACGTTGTTTGGCCTGGAAATAGCTGCCGGTATCACAGGATCTAATTAAAAATGCGACATTAAATTAAGTATTATTCCAGTTACCGCGTAAAAATAAATAATTGTTTAGAACTGTTATAGTTTGTCAGTGTCGTGTTTATTACCTTGATAATTTAAAGGACATAATGTGCTTCGTCTTCGCCATACAATGGACGTCAACACTATCACAAGCAGTACGACTCCCGCTACAGACCCTCCAGCAATAGCTGTCCAACTAATGGGTTTAGTGGCTTCCTCTTTCAATTGTTCTAGATAGAAAAGGAACGGCACAAAAATTATGCAATGTTTCTGCGATGAACCATCTAATTCCAAGAATTTTTTTGAAAAAAAAAAAAACGATTTTCGCTTTCAGAAAGACAAATAGCCTTAAATCTAGACCTGTAATTCCTTTTCGCCAACCAAACTGCGCAGTAGATTATAACTCCTGACACTTTTTCACTCATGAGCAGATACGTTTCCACTTAAACTTAAAACAACATAACATTATTGAAATTCATTGAACTACAATAGATTTTTAAGTGATTTTGCGTAATACTTCTGTTAATTGCTAGCAAGCCATTGTTTGATCCTTAGAACACTAAATTAAAAATATAATCTCGGTGTCTATGAGAAAGGATACGAAAAGCCTCACCTTTTGTTTGAAATACTGGCATAAACGTTGGGATGAAATCTGCGAAGAAAGTTATTAGAAATATCTGATTCGTATGTAATGTAAAAATTGATTCGTATGTAATGTAAATTAGGCCACTCACTCACAAAAAAAGATCATTTTTTGCAAAGAGACATAAAGTTAAATTTAGGTACGTAATGAAATACTCCTGAAAGTTAGACAGGACTTAGCCATCTGATGTAATTGTCATTATTTACTAATCGGTTTTGACTATGGAGACAGAAAAATCATTTGTAACAGCCGGTAAATACTTTCACTTATCCAACCCTGTGTGTTATGTAACAATTATTCTACTGTGTCAGCATATTAAAGGAGCAACGTACTGCACATCTTGAAAAGTTTAGCCTGAATTTTTTTCAATTTCGTTGTCTGTAATCTGTGTTAATCATCTCCATCCTTAACCATCCTCGTTCCTTTCTGGTTTACTATTATCCTTTTGGTGTTTTCCTATCTTTGTATTAAAAGTATTATTTTCAGGTTTCCTTCAATTTCAAGGTAATTTTTGTGCTTAGCCAAACGAACTCAAAACCCTGCGACTGAGCTCCTGTAAGCTACTGAAATCTGCAAGCATGATTCGCACCTGGTCGTAATGGATCAAACCGTTGCAGGGGAATAGCTCCACCAAAATGTGTGCCTCTAAATGGAAAGGATACAACCTACAAATCAAAACACATTTATACAAAATATATAATCTGTTTAGTTCAGTTTAGGTGCTGATCCCCGCTGGAGCCAATACAGTGCTCTACAATGAAGGAGCTGTTATAACAAATTGTTTCAAGTGACTACTCAGATCTTGAGTACATATCTAGTTAAAATACAAAACTGTATCGTAGGCTAACATAAGATCTGAGTAGTCACTTGTAACAATTTGTTATAATCTGTTTTACATATATATAGAATAAACGTTTTTGTAAGAGTACGTGATAGCCGAATCATATTTCTGGTTCAACATTCTTTAAACCAGTTGGATATTTATCTTCGTTTGCTCCTGATTATGATTACAAATGTAATCGAATTTCTCAATCGTGATTGGCTCTCCGCGCGCTTATCTGTAATCCACGCGCGATCACGTGGGTGTTCAATTACAGGTGTCCGATTTGAACTTTATTATTATTAATAATAGTAATTGGACCGAGTGGAGTACAATTCAGAGAGTAATCGCGCGAGTAATTTCAAAATCGGACGAGCACGAGCAAGCGAGGCCGATTTTGAAATTACACGCGCGATTACTCCCTTTATTAAATCCATTTTGAAATCACTGGTGGTCCCTGTAATCTGATTGGCTCAAATTGGTGCAATTTATTCCCAAATTGCACCATTTTTTGCTCTAAATCACATCATTTTTCCAGCCAATGAGCAAGTTACACTTCAAACTTGCGGGCTGTCGCGGCGCTTTCGTGAGCGCTTGCGCTACACTGTAGAACTTTCCAGTAACCAAAAATAGCGCGCGCGTACAAGTTAATTTAAGGTCGTGCGCTGCTCTATTGCGTATTTTGATGTAAAAGCGTTTCCGGTTCTGCTTTTTATTTAAAAACCAGCTCAGTACTGCAGCAATAAAATATTTGAATCGACCAAGTCCTGTATTTGGGCGATTTCAAAATGGATGTAATAACACTTGCGGGCTGTCGCAGAGCTCTCGTGAGCGCTTGCGATACAGTAGAACTTTCTAGTAACCAAAAATAAGCGCGCGCGCGCAACCTTGATTCAAGGTTGCGCGCGCGCGCTTATTTTTGGTTACTAGAAAGTTCTACTGTATCGCAAGCGCTCACGAGAGCTCTGCGACAGCCCGCAAGTGTTATTACATCCATTTTGAAATCGCCCAAATACAGGACTTGGTCGATTCAAATATTTTATTGCTGCAGTACTGAGCTGGTTTTTAAATAAAAAGCAGAACCGGAAACGCTTTTACATCAAAATACGCAATAGAGCAGCGCACGACCTTAAATTAACTTGTACGCGCGCGCTATTTTTGGTTACTGGAAAGTTCTACAGTGTAGCGCAAGCGCTCACGAAAGCGCCGCGACAGCCCGCAAGTTTGAAGTGTAACTTGCTCATTGGCTGGAAAAATGATGTGATTTAGAGCAAAAAATGGTGCAATTTGGGAATAAATTGCACCAATTTGAGCCAATCAGATTACAGGGACCACCAGTGATTTCAAAATGGATTTAATAAAGGGAGTAATCGCGCGTGTAATTTCAAAATCGGCCTCGCTTGCTCGTGCTCGTCCGATTTTGAAATTACTCGCGCGATTACTCTCTGAATTGTACTCCACTCGGTCCAATTACTATTATTAATAATAATAAAGTTCAAATCGGACACCTGTAATTGAACACCCACGTGATCGCGCGTGGATTACAGATAAGCGCGCGGAGAGCCAATCACGATTGAGAAATTCGATTACATTTGTAATCATAATCAGGAGCAAACGAAGATAAATATCCAACTGGTTTAAAGAATGTTGAACCAGAAATATGATTCGGCTATCACGTACTCTTACAAAAACGTTTATTCTATATATATGTAAAACAGATTATAACAAATTGTTACAAGTGACTACTCAGATCTTATGTTAGCCTACGATACAGTTTTGTATTTTAACTAGATATGTACTCAAGATCTGAGTAGTCACTTGAAACAATTTGTTATAACAGCTCCTTCATTGTAGAGCACTGTATTGGCTCCAGCGGGGATCAGCACCTAAACTGAACTAAACAGATTATATATTTTGTATAAATGTGTTTTGATTTGTAGGTTGTATCCTTTCCATTTAGAGGCACACATTTTGGTGGAGCTATTCCCCTGCAACGGTTTGATCCATTACGACCAGGTGCGAATCATGCTTGCAGATTTCAGTAGCTTACAGGAGCTCAGTCGCAGGGTTTTGAGTTCGTTTGGCTAAGCACAAAAATTACCTTGAAATTGAAGGAAACCTGAAAATAATACTTTTAATACAAAGATAGGAAAACACCAAAAGGATAATAGTAAACCAGAAAGGAACGAGGATGGTTAAGGATGGAGATGATTAACACAGATTACAGACAACGAAATTGAAAAAAATTCAGGCTAAACTTTTCAAGATGTGCAGTACGTTGCTCCTTTAATATGCTGACACAGTAGAATAATTGTTACATAACACACAGGGTTGGATAAGTGAAAGTATTTACCGGCTGTTACAAATGATTTTTCTGTCTCCATAGTCAAAACCGATTAGTAAATAATGACAATTACATCAGATGGCTAAGTCCTGTCTAACTTTCAGGAGTATTTCATTACGTACCTAAATTTAACTTTATGTCTCTTTGCAAAAAATGATCTTTTTTTGTGAGTGAGTGGCCTAATTTACATTACATACGAATCAATTTTTACATTACATACGAATCAGATATTTCTAATAACTTTCTTCGCAGATTTCATCCCAACGTTTATGCCAGTATTTCAAACAAAAGGTGAGGCTTTTCGTATCCTTTCTCATAGACACCGAGATTATATTTTTAATTTAGTGTTCTAAGGATCAAACAATGGCTTGCTAGCAATTAACAGAAGTATTACGCAAAATCACTTAAAAATCTATTGTAGTTCAATGAATTTCAATAATGTTATGTTGTTTTAAGTTTAAGTGGAAACGTATCTGCTCATGAGTGAAAAAGTGTCAGGAGTTATAATCTACTGCGCAGTTTGGTTGGCGAAAAGGAATTACAGGTCTAGATTTAAGGCTATTTGTCTTTCTGAAAGCGAAAATCGTTTTTTTTTTTTTTCAAAAAAATTCTTGGAATTAGATGGTTCATCGCAGAAACATTGCATAATTTTTGTGCCGTTCCTTTTCTATCTAGAACAATTGAAAGAGGAAGCCACTAAACCCATTAGTTGGACAGCTATTGCTGGAGGGTCTGTAGCGGGAGTCGTACTGCTTGTGATAGTGTTGACGTCCATTGTATGGCGAAGACGAAGCACATTATGTCCTTTAAATTATCAAGGTAATAAACACGACACTGACAAACTATAACAGTTCTAAACAATTATTTATTTTTACGCGGTAACTGGAATAATACTTAATTTAATGTCGCATTTTTAATTAGATCCTGTGATACCGGCAGCTATTTCCAGGCCAAACAACGTCAGAGGTAAATAATTTACATTGAACTATACGCCTTGTTATGGTATCTTCTGATATGTGCAGTTTCTTTGCCACTAAACCCATTGACTCCTGGAACTTTTTGCCAAAAATGCATTTTTTGGACATTTTGGTGGTTTTGAGGCGGGATCTCGGCCAAATTAGCTTTAATCTGGTCGAAAATGCATTCGTAACACGACAGCTAGCCCTTCTTGCCACTAAAATCACGTTTTACGAACTTTCGGCTCGGGCATGCGCAAGAAGACGATCGAGAAGGTGACCTACGTCTTAAGGCTTTTCGATTTTTGACTTTTTTTTTCCCTTTCCTTTTTCTTTTTTTCTTTCTTTTTGCTGCAGGGATTGACCTTTTACTGGGCTTGCTTGCGGTTAAAAAACTTCTAAGAAAGAGTCATCGAGGCGGCCAATTTTTACCATGGAGCAGCCAGGTGTAGTGGCAGGAAATTTTGCTCTGAGTTTTTCACTCATCTTTTTCAGCATTTTGTGCATATCTCGGGCGCCATTAAGCCGATCACTCTGATCTGGGCATCATTGAAAGATCTTTTCCTCCTGCAAAAGTTGAGTATAGATGATTCCAATTTTGGTCAAAAATGATGACGTCAGAAGTGGAAGAAGGGCCAAGGTTCGTCACGGGCGGTTACGGGCGGCACAGGAGTCAATGGTTTTAAATACATTCTTACATTACAATTCACTTCCTTAAGGGAACCGAGATTACTGTGTTTGACTAAACATTGTTGTGTGCGTCTTTTTGCTCCAGTGTTTATGTTTTTATGCTTTAACCTCGTGCGTTGAAACAAGAGTGCAATATCCTTGTTTGTTTTCATATACATGAATCCTTAGTCTCAAAATGGGAACGAGACTGCACGCTTTACCATCGGTCAGATCCAATTACTTACCAGGCGCCGGCGTGTTATGATCGAGTTACAAAACAAAGTAACCTTGCTTTTCGTACATTTTAAACTTAATTTTAAGCACTTGTGAATTTTGAAGAACACTCGACAATTTCAAACGCTCAGTTGCGCATCGTGCTCCCCGAAGTTGATGATGATGATAAATATCATATATATAGACTTAGCCAAACCTAAAAACGGAGCTCCTCAGTTGTTCTTTTGGAACGTTGTCACTAATGAATAATGATTATTTGCTCACCCCATATCCTACGCATGCTCATGAAATAATCGTTAAATATTGCTTCATCAGTGTTAAACGTTCAATAAACTGCTGATTTTCTGGTGCCTCAGATAGACTGTTATTTTCTCTGTGTTGAAAACTTGTGTTGATGATAGGTATCATACTGAAGCCAATTTTGTATTTTTTAAAACTGTAGAATCCGTCACAGAAATAACAGCAGCCGCGACTCCTTCAGGTGCAGACATTTCAAGCGGTAAAGTAAAACCTTTACAATTTTAATAAACATGTTTGCCGAACAAAGATGGTAAAACATCTTAGATTATAACGTTTCTTTTCAAGATAACCAGAGTATAAAACATAATCCATTGATGCATTTTCTTAAATGTCATTATACGTTGATTTTTATCACTTTCCGTCTAAGGTACAGATGCTAAAGAAAACAATGCGAAAAAAAAGTGAAAAAATTGATTGTATTAAGTTGTTCGAGCAATAGAGGACTTTTCCCGTGTTCACATAGACTCATCTAAACACGAGTGGGGTTCAGAGAATTCAAGTTAACTTTCGAGAATTCTCTCAAATCCCAAGTGTATAGATGAGGCATATAAACACGAAAAAATTCTCTATCACTTTTATAAAATATTTCTCAAAAATACGCGCGAATCTAGAAGGTCACAAACTTGTTTAAAAGCTCTCATCTAAACACACCTATCGACCAATGAGTGCATATATCAGTTATTTTTTAATATTCCGTGGCATCAAACATTATCAGGGACGGATCTAGGGGAGGGTGCAGGGGGTGTTCACTCTCCCGCTCCCCCCTCTGAGATGAAGCCTTCTTCTTTGTATTCGCTTTTAAAATTTGTTTACCTCACCGGTCAATGACGTCATTCCTTAGAGGTGCACTCCTTCCTAAGAAAAATCCTGGATCCGCCCCTAATTATTTACCAACATCTTATCACTGTTTTGCTGCACGCTTTATGGAACATTTTCATCCAACATCCTAACTGTGAAAACATTTTATTAGTATTTTTTTATGTAATTGTCCGCACAACTAACTAACAACTAACAATTACTTTGCAAAAAAAAAAATGTTATTATATCTTTACACGCGTTCTGTCGAGTACAATCGATGGGCGACGTTATGAAGTAAATTAGCTTCAAACTCGGTATAATACTTTTAGATCGCCGAGTTTGCCAGTCCAGTCATTTTGAACAATGACCTCTTTTAGTTTTTGTCATAATTGGTTATTAGCTTAAGGTAGCTTCTTTTGTTCTTTAGAAATTTACTACAGCTGCTATTACCCGGAAAACGAAGCTTTTCCTGGCAAAGTGGCTTCTATTGTGAACTTCTTCCGAAGAAACGGTTATGACGTCATCATGGATGCCATGATGTCCAGTGAACTGAGTTCCCAGGGCCCGACGCGGTGGGCAGAGAATCAAATAAGAAAAGCCAAGAAAGTGTTGGTTTTCCTTTCTCCAAAACTTTTGAGTTTGGCTTCAGCTGATGAACGCGAAGAAAATCGTTCCCAGGTCAGGAGATTATTTTGTAGGGGCCAGTGTATAGTGCATCTTCTAGACGGCGATACTGTACTGTAGAAAGTAGCCCACGCCCGAAAAGAATGTACTGTAGTTTTTTTTTAGAGCCTCCCGTACTTTGATGTGGTATCATTTATTATTATATGGCTAGCTCCCTGATTGGGCAAGGCGAGCCGAATCTTGTGCTGCGATTGGCTACCCGCGCGGGAAAGATCACGCTATCTTGCCTGCTCGGGATTACCCGCTGTGTTCCACAAGAAAATAGTATTCTTTTGCTTTATAATAGTTTAATTTATTGACCAAGCTTGTTCGGTCAGCATGGCTAGATATTGGTCTCGTTCTTTTTTTGCATGTTTAAGGACCTCGACTCCCTCTTGGTCCATAAACGTACACACAAAAAAGAACGAGGCTAATATTAAGTCATCTCAACTTCACACTTGGTCAATAACCCACATTTATTATATGGCCCTTTTTCACAAGGACTGCGAACTACCAAATTTGCGAATTTGATTGGCTGAAATTGATATTGAAAGTGGTCTAGATTTTCCTATCTAGGCCGGTAATGTTTTACAGGGAAAAAGGTGCAAATTGACATGCAAAATCATTGACTATTTTCACCTAACAATATTTATTTATGGAGTACCAAAAAAGGGTGATGGAAAAAGAAAAGAAGACGAGCAAACTTTGGCAGAATTTAATTCAGCTCATCGCCGTCAGTTAGTACAAACCAGTTACATTAAAAGAATTTAAGACGGAATCCGCCAGACGTTGGAGTAACAAGTGGACAAAAATCTTGTACCAAGATTATTTACATTGTATTGCAAACTTCTGTAGGGCTCTTTTAAAAATCTTCTCAAAACAATTCATTTTCTAGCAACACCAAACGTCGAAAACGAATGTTGAACTTCGTATGAAACGCTTAAAAGTTTTGGTGAAATGAAACTGATGATGGAATTTTGCCTGTGTTTCCACAAATCACTGAACTTTGAAATTTATTTTCTCTCGTTCCCGTGGGAAATTATTTTTCGGAGTTATTTCAGGCAATTATTTATGTATTTAGCTTTAAAAAAATGTAAAAATGACTGTAAAATATTTAAAATTACTCTGGTACAGATTTTTGTCCACTAAAACCTGAAATTGCTCCATCTTCTATCGGATTTCGTCTTAATTATTCTTGTTTGCACTATATAATACTGAAACATCTTTTTACTCTTCCCAGTTGACCGCGACACCCACGATTTTTTTGCCGCCTTTAGAGTAACGTTTTTGATGCTACAAGTTTGTTTTAAACCAATCACGTGGTACTTTGAAATGCACCACGTGAGGGCTTCTTTTTCTGTGTAGCGTCATGACTTTTTCGTGCTACGTGATGTTCATTCACCGCATGTTTATCTCCAAGTGGAAAGCTTACCGGCGTTTTGCGTCTAAAGAAAAACACTCCGAACTTGTCCTGATCATATTTTATCTTCAGCTGATAAATTGCGGCCATTCGGACAGTTCTACGGCAGACAAAAACCACGGTAAGCTTTCCTCTTGAAGATAAACATGCTGTGAATGACCATCACGTAGCACGAAGAAGTCACGACGCCACACAGAAAAAATGTCTTCACTTGGTGCATTTAAGTGTACCACGTGATTGATTTGAAACAAACTCACGCCATCAAAAACGTTACTCTGAAGGCGGCAAAAACATTCGTGGGTGTCGCGGTCTACTGGGAAGAGTAATATGAACCGACCTTTGTCGGTCTGTATGGGAGAATATTGACATTGGTCGTATGTAAATACCTCACTGCGTTCGGTCTGTACTCTCCTATAGATATGGACCTCCTGCTCGGTTAAAAAGAGCTGAGTATTTTGCCCTACGGCGTCTCCAGGAGGAATGTTCCTTTCTGTAATCACTGAAATTAGCCGGCCTTGTGGAAGAATAAAAGTGAGCGATAGACGTATTTTTATACTACGCTTTTATCTTCAATTCCGTTTACAGGATATTAACCGTGTGTGGATGGAGCTTGAAGTGCTTCGAGATCTCTACACCCGAAATCGCTCCGCCGCTAAGATGGTGGGCATAGAGCTGCCTGGGCTGCCAGTCAAACCTCAAGACCTACCTGTGTGGTTGAAAAACAGCTACAAATGGCCAAAGGATGTTCAGGAAATCTTGAAGCGTTTAAATGACAGACCATCAATTGAACCCGGGCAACGATATCAGTGACCAGTTATCTGCCAGTTGCCATTCCTTGTATTGTCTGGTTACGAGGCGTAAAAAGAAAACAAAGGGAATGAGTAAATAACTTTAAGCTATCAGCTCTACTCTTACTGATGGTATTCTTCTTTACACAAATGGAGTGTCGTAAAATACCGAAATATGTTAAATGAGATACCCTATGAAGTGCCGCTTGTTAGCCCTGGGGTTATACAACTTCGTAAGGGTATTTACATGGGCTTATCTGAGTGGCTTTTGTCCAAGGGGGGAAATTAACCGAGTGAAAGACCGTTTCGAAAGGAGCTATAGCTGCACGTGTCATATATTGGTAGTTAAGTTTTCAACAACACGGTAAAATGAATTCAAACCACTCGGGAAAGCTAAAGCCGGGGGGGGGGGGGGGGGAATCGGGGGATTATAACCGGAGACATTTTCTGGTTTAGAAGTAGATATCCCTATAACTGGGAGGAGTGGCAATTAACGGTATACTAAGGTGGCCCAGAAGGGACATCGCTTCCTTATCAAAATGTAACTATTTCTTTAACATTATGCCATCCTTCTTTGAAAACTATAGTGGTGTTCTGTGTAAATCTAACTGTTCTGTACAGAAATGAAAGATTGTTCCTTAAAAAGCTGCGATCGTTCCCTGTACTGTCGAGTGCTTCTTCGATAAAAACAATCACTTGATCCTTCTAATAAAAAGGTGTGTTCGTTCCGTAGAAATGTAGCTCTTCCGTAGAAACAATCACGACCTTCTTCTCTGAAAGTGAGTGCGACCCTTCCGTAGAAATCGAGCTCTTCCGTAGAAAGTTCAAACTGATGCGCGTGGATTTGCCCAGGAGGGTACTGGGTACTAGCTCGGTCAGTATAAAATATGGACTGCGGACTGCGGACTGCGGACTACGGACTACGGACTACGGACTGGGTATAAAATATGGACTCAGGTATAAAACGCGGACTAAGCATTACGGACTGGGTATAAAATACGGACGAGCTGTATGAATTATCGAATGGTCCAAGCCATGATTAAATGTTTTGAAAGATCAACAGTCGAGAGATTTGAGGAGAATTCGAACGACATGTCCCGCTGTTTAATTATACTATAATGTAATGCGCTATTAAATAAATACACATAAATACGGCCGTGGCGAAATGAGGAACGTAAAGTTGATAAATAGAAGAAACGACATTACACAAGGATGGCAGTTCTGCACCCCTTAATATCGCCTTGGGAAAGGAAGGGGGAAAAAGAAAAAAAACAGTTCTTACAAAACGGGCTATTCGGATTTGGTCACCCACCCAAGCACTGTCCCCGCCGAACAGGGCGTAACTTTGCTGAGCGTACCAAACAAGTTGCTGTCCTTGTGGTGTAGTGACTCCGCGGTGAATGCATGGTTTTAAATTTTTAAGATGGGAAAAGGTATCAAAAAAAGAAAAAGATATCTGATACGGCATGGCTGGGAAAGTAGAGAACAAAAAAAAATTAGAGGAACATGAAAATGAGAACTATTACTTGCTTTCGCGATCGGACAAGCTAGCGGCACTTGTAAATCAGTTTTTATAGTTATTTTAATTTTTACAAATCATTGTAATCAACATACTATTAATTAGTATAACTGAAGATTTTTAACGGAGTTTGGATAAAGATCTACTGCTACTACTACTTTCGAAATAATTGCCTCGGTCTCACGGACAGACAACTTTGTGAATGTGAATGTTTTCAACGGCGTTACATCTCCTCACGTGCTCTTTTGCCAGAAATCGAAACTGCGCAAGAAAAGAAGAATTAATATTTGAAACTATATATCGCATCCCTCACCTCCAATGCCGGAAGGAAGCGATGTCCCTTCTGGGCCACCGTAGTATACCGGTACAGTAGTTGAACTGTAAATTCAAGTAATCATAAGGTTGGTTATTTGTACATTTCTACTTCATCGTTTTTCAATAAAGTGAATCATTTTAAGACTAACAACGTTGCTATTTGGTTATTTTAGTGGATAAAACTACACCTTAAAAATCTGTAAAAAGGCTCACTCACAAACAAATAGAGAAGACGTCTTTATAGTTCGCAAAGGTGGCAGAAAGTATTATTAAGGCCCAGCTGTTCACGGATAAATTGCTATCCTTGTTCCCAGGCTCTCTCTCCTTCCCGCTCTCGGAGGGGGTCTGAGAGGGAAGGATAACGGAAGCCTTGTCCTTTATTGTCTAAATCTTTCTAACGCAATGTAGTAAATACCTATAGCAAAGGCTGCAGATACCATTGATTTCTTTCCGCGTTATCCAGAGAAATTCTCGCTAACCGTTGGAGAACCACATTTGTTATACCTCCCAACTCAAATACGTTCTCCGATTGGAGGAGAACGCGTCACGTGCCGTGGGTTAAAAGCCATTGAAGTAGGACAACGTTTCTCATTAGAGACGGCATTCATTATTCAAGAAAAGGGATTTATAGTCGCAAAAACATATCATGCAGATTAACAAAAGGGAAAATACGAACGTTTTGTGTCTCCAAGCTTTTGGTTTGGCGCCAAAAATGGGTTGCCCACGGTCACGGTCAACTCGCTCGTCGATCGCCATCGCCAGGTAGGAAAGTATTTGTGTAATTTACGAGGTCTTACAACAAAATTTGCTGTTCCTGATCAAATCAAACTAAACTCAAAATGCTTGAGTTAAGCATTAGAAGACGCAAAAGCAACTTTAGTACTGTCTATATTTTTTGTCAGCTGCGAAGAAAAAGACTGTTATCGTGATTTTTCGATAGGACAGGTTGGTTTTGACAGCCGCTCAATTTTGCGAGTGCAGCCAGTGTATGCAATGGCGTCAAGCAAATCATTTTTTTCGGAGCTTTTCTATTTTTGAGCCGGGAGGTATAACAAAACAATTAATGACTGGCCTCTCGGGAAACAGTGAATTTTGTTTCCCCTCGACCTCAATGGGAACATTGAGGGTGTCGGGGAAACAAAACTCACTGTTTCCCTCGTGGCCAGTCATTAAGTGCTTATTGTATATCAGTAGAAACAACAGACTGAAACAATTTTTTTTCTTCACTTCCAGGATTTTCGGGGTGTTTTTGCGTTTTTTTTCTTTCCTGCACTTTCAATTCCCCTTGTGGTTTTATACGCATTTGTTTGGGCATTTTTACTTTCAAGACTTAAGCCACGATTTTGACAGATAATTGACGGTAAAAACACTATGAGATCTGCTAAATGTCACAACGAATGCAAAACCAGCTTATTAAAAATATATCTCAGGGTCTTAAAATAACTGCGGAGAACGTGCTGCCATTGTAATTATATCTGCAAATGGTTAGACGTTCAAGTTTTCTTGGATAAGGACTCTGAACCGTAGGCTCTGGCCCCTGCATCTTCAGTGTTACATGGTTAGCAGAGAACTTTTTGTAAAGAGTAGGTCACGTAGTTCCCGGTGTTGTGGTCTGGCCTTGTCTCACGGGTTGGTGCTTTCACATAGGGTTAACCTCATTGCACCTTTCCCTCTTGGACAGAATTGACCAAGAGAAATTACTATGACTATGACTATAGCACTAGCGCGTGCAAAGCGCGAGTCACCTTAGTTCGATGAAAGTGCAAACCTCAACCAACTGCCAGTAATAATGAAAGTTTCGTTTTCCAAAGTAACGTTCGTAGGTGTAAGTGTTTCTCTGACCCAAATCATTCCCATCTTACATATTTAGGCATTAAAATATTTTAGTTAGACTCCCCAATCCCGATAGCTATCATGACGATCGTCCTGTGCTGGGAAAAGTGGTGATGCCGTACTTACTTAAGTCACAGAAACTGTAGAATTGAAGCTAATTTCACATAGCTAGTTTGGTTTATTCTTTTCCATGTAATTTGTAACCATCATTATGCTTATGAGCCTTGGCGCACGGCATAACATTGCGCGGTGTATCTTAGGGCGCGTTCGTTTGGATCAATCCGGAATAAGAATAATTGGAATAATGTAAGTAAGCGTTTGTTTGGGAGCTATTCTCATTCCGGAACCTGGATTTCCATTCCGGCTATTCTGCTCCCAGGAGCAGAATAGCCGGAATATTTTCCGGAATATATTCTTATTCCGGAATATATCCCAAACGAACGCGCCCTTAATCTGAAATTCTGAGTCGGGGAATTGGACCAGTCTCATTTAAAGGTCGACCAAACACGTATTTGATGACATTTCTAAACTCAGAGAAAAAAAAAACCTTACCAAAAACTTTGAGAGCTTTTTTCTTGCTCATAAATTACTCCTAAGAATGAATCAGTATTGTTAATTCTACTAACTCTGCTACATTGCATCGCTGTTTTTGAGTGAATATTGCCATGCATTTAAATTACTGTAGTTTCGTAAGCCTTTCATGTACTTTTGTTGTGGTTTTTCTTGTAAGGAGCTGAACAAGGTGGGAAAAAGGAAGCTCGAGGCTTCATTGCTAGGTGTCAATTAACTCGCTTCCTTTATTTCTGATTTCATAATGTATAGCCATACTACAACGACCACTGAACAACACGCGTAAATTAAAATACAACATTGACGGCATGGGTGCGTAGACAATGTCGTTTCAGACAATTACCCTTGACCCCATTTGTTTCAGTTTTGCCCTCCACCCTTCCTTCCCCGCACAGCCGGGTTTTGTTCCCGTGAACCCCAAAACTGCTTCATGTTCCCTTGTTCTCTATGATATTTTGCCTCTATTCTCCAGCACTGTGTTCCCCAATTGAGACTGACCGTGTCCCCATGTTCCTAAACCCCTGGGGATGCAACGCCTTCAAGCGGTATAAAAGGGAGCCTTTAGGAGAGTAAAGGGGTAAGTTTCTAAAGAAACTGTGGTGCTGCGTCGGTGGGGAGTATTACAAGATAATTTGGTTTATCAACTCAGTTGGTAATGTTAATGGAGTTGATAATGTGAGGTTCGAAAGCTCGAATCTCCTAACGGTGGCCAATTCCCTTTAGGAGAGAGTCTACCGGAAAACTATTTTTTTTTCGGCCATGCCATGTAAAGTTAGTTCCATTTGCTCTGCCGTGCACATATCTTTAACACGGATCGCATGAATCCTTGCAAATAGACTGGATTTTGGTTTTCTTGCAGGCTTTACAAGTTTACCCTTTTTCTTGATTTTGGGATATTTGCTGGCTTTCCTATCTTGGCAAGCTGCTTAATGAAAACGGACAAAGTAAAGCAGTAGTCACGCACCTCTTTGGAACCTCTAATTTTATTTGCTCCCGGACCCATCCATCTCTATTGTTTCAGGACTAGGGCCATTGTTTCTGTTGTTTATTCTATTGTTTTCTCGGCCAATCCTGAGGTGCGTGGCGCCGCAAGTAAAGAGCTGCGGTGAACTTACATGTAAACACGGGTATAAGTTAAAAACTTACTGAAATATATCCCTTTAATTTTTTTTCGTTTAAATTATCGTTCGCCGGTGAACGATGACTTAATAAGCATGTTATGGAAAAATAAAATAGGTTTCCAAGTTGATCACACAGTTTCGACTGTAACAAGATCTCGCTTTTTTAGTAGAGTATAATTAAGAAAGAGACCATTAAAAAACGTGTCAACTGTATCTCAAACAAGTTTGAGATCTTGCACATTGTGAAATATGCTAATTGAGCTGATCAAATCTGTCAACTTCAAAGAAGCACATATTGAAAACCATTGAATACATTTAACTGAGACTTTTGCAGTCAAGTTGTTACAGATCGTTGTTTCAGTTGTGAGTCCTAAACAGGTCCTGGCTCGTAATCTCTTGATTGAACTAACAAAAATAATCAACTTTTCTAGGTTAATGTAACCAAAAATGCACATTTATGACGTCACAAATCCACAAGGGTTCTTCTGTCAATCAAAAGCAGATGTGAAATGCAAACAACATTTGGTACTCTTAGGCGGCGAAATACGAGATACAAAAACCCTCAACTTGTCGCGCAACGTTGTTGCGTTGCAAGTTTTCGTCGATGTTTCCCGTTTTTCACCTTGCGTGCTCAACTTGATCCGGAACAAAAACATTTGTTGCGGGTCTACTTTGAGCAACAAATTTTGGCTTTGTTGCTCGTTTTTCATCAAACTCACAACTTGTCGCGCAACAAATCTGCTCGCGCCCTAGCAAATCAACCAATCAGCGCGTCGCATTTCTTCAACCCGCAACAAATGTTTTTGTTGCGGATCAAGTTGAGCACGCAAGGTGAAAAACGGGAAACATCGACGAAAACTTGCAACGCAACAATGTTGCGCGACAAGTTGAGGGTTTTTGTATCTCGTATTTCGCCGCGTTTAAAAACCATATATAGTTTGCCAAACTTTCTATTATTTTGTCTGCTTCCATACCAGTGACAACTTGCCACTATAGGAAAGCCCTCAAAAAAAGAAATGTTAAGGCGGGGGTCCACCTGAAAGCCGTATTTTGGCTGGGTAAATATCTCGTTTACGTTTCAAGCAATCAAGAATCTCTATGCTCATTTGACATATCTATGTTTTGGGTCGTTTTGTAAATTTTTGGGGGATTTTTAGGTATATTTGGAGCGGTCGGGCAACTGTCTCCGGCTGGTGGTGCCCCATAACCCTTTTTTTCCCTTTCAACCTCTCTTTAAACTTACCAAAATTTTCACTTAAATTCAGGTGTACCCCCGCCTTAAAGGGTTAAAGAAAATCGGCTAACAAAACCATGTGAATTTGCAGCGATAATTTTGCGCCTATAGAGTTCCTCAAGCCGCTTGGTAGATCTAGTCGAGGAGAGTCGGGAGACTGTGGAGTAGAGATCAGCGAGATTAGATCAGGAGGGAAATTATTTTATAAATTTAGATAAAACCCAAAACCCATATCCATAGCTTACGGGGGAGGGGGAGGAGGAGGTGGAGGTCTCTCCCTATAATGGTCTATCCTGAGGCCCCGCCCGAAATGAGCACCATTTATTAGGCTTCTACTTCTAAAGATGTTTTTAATAAACATTAAATTTAAATTTAAAAACTGCGTCGAATTTCTAGCTTGTATTGAACTTTTTCCCCTTTTATAATGCCATTTTTTTTCAATGTGCATTACTTATCGAATGCGGAGTATCAACTTATTTGTTAATTTGTTTCTCCATTTTTTTATATTTCGAAAATATCGTAAACGCTTCTAGTCGTTGTCTTAAAACGCCCTAAATTGTGAAGTATTCACTAAGTAGTTTGGTAAAAATGCTTTTGCAGTAAGCACACATCATGTTTTTCTGTGTTTGTTTTCGTAATGTACATCAAATTTAAATTGCTCATTTTTTTAGTTGAACTGTCAGATCTGGTTCAAATATGTATCAAGTCACCTTCTGATCGGAAATGTCGCCTCCTAGGCTCGATTTCCAGCCGTTTTGGAGTCCGTTATCCTCCTCTCA